>CAUYSK010039143.1:0-180158 GCA_963575035.1 Avahi laniger | reverse complement strand
GGGAGGCTGAGGCAGGAGGATCACTTGAGCCCAGGAGTTTAAGGTTGCTGTAAGCTAGGCTGACGCCATGGCACTCTAGCCCAGGTAACAGAGTGACACTCTGTCTCAAAATAAATAAATAAATAACAATTGGGGTGATATATGTACTTTTTTGACAGCTTTAATTGAGATATAATTGACATACAATAAATTGTACATATTTAAAGTTTTGGCATACATATATGCTCCTAAAACCATAACCACAATCAAGATAGTGGATACATATTTGATACTGATGACCCAAACCATGACAGATGCTATGAAGTTAGGGTGAACCACAAATTTGGGCTCCTTATATTTTATATTGCTATCTAGGGGTCAAGAAAGTACTCAAGAGACTGTAATCTAAGTTATTATGCATGAGACTAATTGGTGGCAAAAATATTCACACTATTCAAGAGAAAGATGAGACTAAGGAGGGCAATTATAAAGAAGAAGAAAGAAGTGATACCTGACTTAGTCAGTTGTAATTGTTCCATTGCTGTTGAAAACCAGAATGAAAAAGGGGGAATGCATAGGATCGTGAGGAGGGTGTTAGTGGCATAATCTTGGTGCTTGAGAGGTAAAAAGAACCGCTTCATCTCTGGCTGTGACACCCACAAACCTTAAGAAGCCTCCCGAAACTGACCGTGTATAACTTGGCATGGATGAGTACAAATCCAATTATAAGGATCACGATTTGGAATGGAAAATACACAGGCTGAATTCAGTCCCTGAGTTGAAACCATAAATTATATTTATATTAATTTTAAAAGGGTTTGAGATCTGTTCAGCCAACCCTCAGTGGGGAGATTCGAAGAACTAGAAAACGGTGTGGGTGGAAAGGCCTGTGGGCAAGAACTAAAATATGTGCAATCATGAACTCTGGGCGATCAGAATGCCAATTCCACATGGAAGTTGGGAGGGCACTCTGTGACTCCTTAAAGGTGATAATTGGAGGGCATTGAGATGCCGTGGTGGACGACAATAGTTAAATTTTCTAATTTGGGAAAATATTTTCTGACTTGGAAAATATAATTAGAGAATGTATTCTCTTGTTTCCTCTCCTTTACCTGAGTGCATAATTGGGGCAACTGTCATGTGTCAATGGAAGACTGCGCCCCTCATTCTTCAATGGTGTGTGTTCATGTTCCACAGCAAACCTCCACCTTGTTTCAATTGAAATGCTACCTAAGGATCTTTGCAATCACCCAAGCCGTCTTCAGTAGAAAATAGAAACTAACATGGAATTCCAGATATTACTGCTTTAATTAGCATTAATGGTTGAAATAGGGCTGTTGATCTCCATTCATTCTTCCGTTTAATTGAAAGATTAAAAATTACATAGATTTATGGTACACAACGTTGTGATATATGTTTGAATGTCAATTAGTATAGCCACCATGGAAAACAGTATAGAGATTCCTCAAAAAACTAAAAATAGAACTACCCTGTATATAATCCAGCAATCCCACTTTTTGGTATATATTTAAAGGAAATGAAATCAGTATGTCAAAAAGATATTTTTACTCTCATGTTAATTACATCATTATTCATTATAGCCAAGATATGGAATTAACCTAAGTGTTCATCGACAGATGAATGGATACAGAATATTAGTATATATACACAATGGAATACTAGTCGGCTTTTTAAACTTAGGAAAAACATTAATTCTCTTTTTAATAGCTCTTTGCAGTCAAAGTGCAAAGCAGATAATTTAAACATACTGCTAGTGGACTACTGGGAATTCATTTAGGTAGATCCATCAATAGTCTCAGATATGATTTAAAAAAACAGAAACAAAAACAACTGCACCAAAGGGCAATGGGCCAGGGGAGATTAGTATTTAGTATAGACCTTATCTCATGCTTTCTTTCCTATACTTATTTCAGAAATCGATCAAGAACACTGCCTCCAGATTAAATTAACAGTGTTTACAATAAAGACATTTAATTATTAATAACTGGTATACTGTCACAATCTAGAGTAATTGCACTCAGCCTTGATAATCAGCAAGAATAAGTTGAGAACATCAATGCTATCTTAATTGCCTCCTTAGAGGAAGAAGTACAGAATATTTTAGAGACAGTGGTCACCCATCTGTCAATAGAGCATGGCAGATAAACCCCAGCAAAATTCAAGACCTGCCCCCGTCTCTCAAAACTTGGAAAAGAACATGAGCCCAGAACCGGGAGAGGCTTTCCTTACACCGTAAGAAATTATTTATAATCTGTTCTTGACCCTCCCTGCCACTAAACAGCCCAGAGACTTAGAGAAACTATTTGAGTTATGGTAAAATCACACTTTCCACTTGGGGATATTGTTAGTCCTTTTCACAAAGTCACCAGAAAGAAATCTGCGATTGAATTGTGCCCTGACAGAAACAAGCGAATAAAAGATTTATAAAGGGCTGTCAATCAGGCAGTCCTCCTGAGCCTCACGACCCGAATGCACAAATGAATGTAGAAGTGTCAAAAGCTGGAACACACACAGACTAGAGCCTTTGGCAGAAATCAATATCACTGCTCAGTGGAGACGGCAGAGATTTTGGACTTGAAAGTGGCCCGATGCAGCTGCTCAATACGGTCCTTTCGAAACACGATTGTGAGCTTGTTGTTGGGCATTGGCAGAAATTGCTCGTACCCCAGGAAAACCAAACAATCCTGAAACCAGAAACACCCGTCATGACTTGGGTGACGTCCAGGAAACACTCAAATTGAGGAAACATCTCCACGGATCTCGCTGATAAGAGGAGATGGTATACTCAAGATTACACTTCAGGTGGGCGTTCCAAAGTTTATGTACAGATGTCTTCACTGCATTTACCCCTCTATCCTCCCAACCTACCCTAACCCCAAACCAAGCATCTCCCTGCAGTAGCTGCTGAATTACCTAAACCCCTTACTTCTCTCCCGACCTTGCAAAATAGCTGCTAAGTTTACTCATTGGATTTCCTAAACCAAGTTTACTCATTGGATTTCATGAAGCTGTTTGGAAATCAGTTGTTACCTGTTCTGCATATGGCAATTCCTTAATCCGAGAAGGAAAAACGCTGAAATGACATTTGGAGAAGCTTTACATCATCGTGAAAGAGACTCACAGCCCCAAGTGGAGACACTAGAGGGAGCTATCTTTCAGGAGACTGGCCGTGGCCAGCTGTCAGTTTAGAGGGATGATGAAGCAACCTGAGAACGAACGGAGAGTCTGTATCACTGGACTCATCAAACATCAAGCTTGATGGCAACTCTGGGAAAGAGCATCTGCCTTTACCCAGGGGAAACTTTAATAATAATGAAATCAGATGTATTTAACAGGCACTGGTGCTAGTGACAAGATGTCACTAGAACTTTAATAATAATGAAATCAGATGTATTTAACAGGCACTGTGCTAGTGACAAGATGTCACTAGAACTGTGCAATCCAATAAGGTAGCTGCAAGCTACTTACAACCATTGAGCATTTGAAATGTGGCTAGTGCAAATGAGATGCGTCATCTGTGTAAAATGTGTATGGCATTTCAAAGACAGTACCAAAAAAAGGGTAAAATGTCTCATTAATAATTTTATTTAATTATGTGCCAAATCAATATTATTTTAGATATATTTGGATAAATAAAATATACTCTTAAAATTAATTAATTAATTTCACCTATTTCTTTTACTTTTCTTAGTGTGCATTCAGAACACTTAAAATTAATATACGCAGTGTGCATTATATTTCTCCTAAACAGTCCTCCTCTAGCTTGCATACTATAAATAACCCTGTAATTTATGGGCTTCAACTGGCCTGAACTGTGGAAGATAAACATGCAGCCAGAACGGGTTTACAAAATATCGAGATGTATAAACTGACAGACTACAAAATTCCACCACTTCCCCATGTTAACGTGTTCTGCACATGCTTAGCCTTTTCCACTATAAAACCAGTACGTTTCCTAATGAGGAAAGGAGAGCTTGGGGAGGTCGTCTTTCAGGCCCAGAGCCTCTAGATATTGATGTGGAGTATTCGCTGTACCTCTTTCTGTCCTTTCTTGACCATGAATAAAGCTTCGCACCAGGTAAAACATGTTGCATGTGAATCCAATGGACAATTCGAGGCTTGCATTTGCACAAAGGTTGAAATCATCTTTGTTGTTTTACACATTTTTTTGAATATGTTCTTGTTTTTTTAGCAAGATCTGCAAGACATTGTTAACACGAGGTCTTGGAAGGCAGCACTGTTTGGTCACCTGACATGCTTCTCTTCTGCAGTATTTGAACTGTCTACAGCACTGTAAAATGGGTCTGTGAAAAGACCAACCTTGGTTTCATGTGACTTGTCTGCAGTCATCTTCTAGCACATTCACAGTGTGAATTGTAAAAGTTTTTTTGTCAGCACTGGACTTCCTTGATTTCCTGTCACCATAACAAAGTGACTATACGCAACAGTAAGTTAGGGTATACTTTAAAATAACTGAAAGAATGGAATTGGAATGTTCTTAACACAAAGAAATGATAAGTGCCTGAGGTGATAGATACCTCAATTACCCTGATTTGATTAATTCACATTGTATGCCTGTATCAAAACATCATATGTACCCCATAAATATGTACAATTATTATGTACTCATAAAAATGAAAAATTAAAAAATTTTAAGTATGGTTCTTGGGGATAAAAGAACCTTATTCTTCTTACATATAAAGTGTAGCTATACATAAACACACACACACATATATCTATATCTTGGTGTTATTAAAATTCCATGGGTGGAGGCAGTTAGGAATAAAATAAGTTAGTAAATTGTTTTATGTCACTTTTAATTTATTCTATCTATCTACTTATCTATTTATCATTAATTTTTCTATCACTTTTTATCTGGAACTCAAATCAAGTAATTACTGTTACCTCTGATCAGCAGAATTAGGTGAACGTAAGAGAAGATTTTCAATTTTACACTTTGTTCTTCCTTTTACAATTATCATATTTATCTGATAATGTAATAAACATAGTTATTTTAATAGACTTAAAGAATCAGCCACATATACTGCCATTTGTCTCAAAGAGACACTCATTTTAGTTATACACATGGTAAAATTTAGGGTCTTAATCAAATCAATGAATCCATTTGTGGTGGAAAAAATCAATAGAGAGTTTCCTAGTTGAAGGAAGAGATTCACTAAAGAAAAGTAAAAACCCAAGATACAGTACTAGCAAGTAAGGTAATATTGTAAAGAAAAGACTTGTCAAATACCATCAAGTTCAAAGACATCATTGGGTCAGGCTTTACAGATGGGACCAGATCTCATGTCAATGCATGGGGATATACACACACACATGCAGGTATGTGCACACACACAAATGTGTGTACATGTGTTTGCACACACACAGAGGGACCCTGGAGAAATTGGCTTATGGAAATATGGAGTAAAGATTTAAGATAATTGGTACAGAGGTAAAACTCTTTTGTATCATTTTTTAATTAATATAATAATACCTATACTGGCCCTGCATTTGACTGTAAGACAATATATTGATATAAGTTCTTTTGAAGTATCCCTAAACATTTTTCCAGACAACAACAGAATAAAACTCAAGGGATTATTGAAGAGATAAGCAACTGGATTTTTGCAGTTGCCTGTTTGCAAGGGATTTTAAATTTATAATAAGATTCTTATGGCAAAAAGGTTATCAGTCTCATCATTAGAAAGTAAGACAGACAATAGTAGAGGTGACTGCTGACATAACAAATCACGACTGGAAACAAACCTGAGTCCAGGTAGGTCATTTTTATCTTCCAAATACAGGAAGGATTTTGGGAACATTATAATTAAGAGAATTATTGCAAAGTTTATGTATTGCAAAGCTCATCCTCAGAATTCTCCTATTTAGAAAGCTCTTTTAGGTTAATTCATTCTATGATAATTACATTGATACTTTCACCATTATTTACAATTACTAGTTCAATTAAATACACATATTCCTAAATATCTATAATCTTTATTTACATATCTTTTTCTGTATTATTTTTACCATTACCTCTACATGAAGAAACCTGTCTGCCTGTGCTATTAAAATACATTTTGTGCTTTTCTTCCCCATATCTAGTGGCTTTCCATATTGAATTTATCTATACACCAAACGCTAATTGTTTTACTTATACCCATTTTTGTTGTGTAGTTTTCTCTTCTACTTTTAACACATTTTATAATGCCAGCATTATACCAAAACCAGCCAAAAAAATTAGAATATAAACAGACTAAAGACCAATATCCCTCATGTACACAGAAATGAAATTCCTCAACAGAATTTTAGAAAAAAGAATCTACTATATAAAAGTCTCACACCTCATGACAGTAGGGTTTTATCTCAGGAAAGTAAGTTTTGCTAGCACTCATGGTAAAGCTGTCAGCCAACACCAAGTAAAAGAGAATTTCCTCCAGCTGTTAAAGGTCACCCAGAAAGAATCTACAGAGAACATCATTCTCAGCAATGAAAGTCTAAATTTGTTTTAAGATCAGTAACAAGGCAAGAAGTTTCCTTTTACCATTTCTACTCAACATTCAACTGGAGGTCTTAGCCAATGCAATAAGGCAAGAAGAAGAAAGAGCACAGAGAATGGAAAGAGAGAAGTAATTCTCTAGATGCTTGTCTGTCTTCAGATTGCCTATTCTGAAAGGACTTTTAATTTTTAATAAAAATGTCATGGTAAAATAGGTAATGGGTTTCATTATTAGAAAGTAAGACAGAAATGAAGACAGAAGACATGATTGTGTGTAGAGAAAACTCTAAGGAAGCTATTTAAAAAGATACTGTTGGAACTAATATTTAAAGTTAACCTGGTAACAATGTAACAGGAATATATGCATATATATGAATTATCAATTGAAATTAAAAGAATAATATGGTTATTGTAGCATCTCAAACCATAAAATAAGCAGGAATAGACTATAAATTGTTGTAAAATCTGTATTTTAAAAAATGGAAAAAGCATAGTACATAGAGAAATTTAAAAAGGTGAAAGTAAATGGAGAGATATAATGTGCTTATGAATCAGAAGGCTCAGTATTGTTAAGATCTCATTTCTCTTTAAACCAGTCTTGACATCCAGGGCAATACCATGCAACGATCCCACAAAGTTTTTAATAGAGATTGATGAGCTAATTCTAAAATGTGTGGACAGTCAAAAATACTTTGAAAAATAAGAGCAAAGTGGGAAGACTCATACTACTAATTTCAAGACTTATTTATAAAGCTACACTAATCAAAATGGTTTTGTATTGATATAAATAGAAAAAAGTAGATGAATGGAAGAAAATAGAGTGTCTAGAAATAGACCCATGTGAATAATGAGAACTGATTTGCAACAGAATTGCCAAGATCATTCAAGGGGGGAAAAGTTTTCTTTTCAACAAATCCAATTAGAACAAGTGAATAATCAGATGAAAAAAAGTAATTTTGTTGATTACTTCATATTGTACACAAAATTAAATCAAAATGGATGTATTTGAACCCTTACAAGGTAAATTATAAAACTTATAGAAAATAACATATAATATCTTCATAACATTAATGAATGCAATAATTTCTATGTAGAATACTAATAATCACAAATCACTTTTTAAAATCTGATATTCGAAAGACATGAATAAACAAATGTATCACAAAATAAAAACCCAGATTTTTATCAAATTTTAAAGTCTAACCTCCAATAAGATAGTAAAAATTATATAACTGGGCTCATATCAAGAATACATAAATAATCCTGACAACTATAACTCACTAACAAAGCAGACGGCTCAATTTTAAAATGTACAAAATATGAGAACTAATAATTCACAAAGAAGATCTATAAACAGCCAATAAATACATGAAAGTGATCCATATGTTTAATCATCAAGAAAATGTATGTTAACATAATAAGATTTCTCTCATGTAGCTGAAATTTAGAAGTGTGGCAATATCAAGTGTTCACAGGCTTGTGGAGCAACTACAAATCTTATACATTTCTTATCGGGATAGAAAATTGGGGAAGAACTTTGAAAAACAATTCAGCAGTTCCTTATACATATGCTCACTCTATGTATAACCATACGCCTCAGTGGTCTTACCTCTACAAATATACCCAAGAAAAATGAAAACTTATGTCCACACAAAGATTTCTACGTAATTGTACACAGTAGTTTTATTCATAATAGACCCAAAGTCCATCGCCTGGTAAATAAATAAATTTTACTGTATCAATGCAATGGAATACTATTTAGCAATAAAAACAAATGAACCACTGATACAATACCGTGAACCAATCTCAAAAACATGCTGGAAAAAAGAAAGCAAACACAAAAAGTTCATATCTTTTTGTTCTATCTATATAAAAATCTAGAATAAGATAAACTAACCTATAGTGACAGCGTGATCAGTGTTTGCTGGGAGTTGGGGAGATGACCTTTAAAGTGCATAAAAGAACATTTCAGAATGATAGAAATGTTCTGTTCTGACTGTGATATTATATATACATAGGTATATGTGTGAAAACTCACCTAACTGTATATTCAAATGATTCATTTTGTTTTATGTAAATTATGCATCAATCAACTTGGTTTAAAAAAATATGATGGAAGTGGTAGTAGACACTGTGTCAGAGGTATTGGTATTCTACCATCCCAGAAACTCCAAGAGGAAAAGGAACCCTGCCTTTAATGCATGAACTGGTCCACATCTGTCAGTTGCTGGAAATATTTGAGAAACAGAACCCAAGGAAAACTTTGACTCTCTGATAGTCAAGCCAGTATGTTTGCACTTAGAGATTTGGAAACATGTTGTAAATCCAGTATTAGGTAGGGCAGCCTGATCAAACTTATTACATTAAGAATTTATTAACGTCATAGATTTTTTTCTTTTCTCTCATTTATTAGTAGTAAATTCAGGCATAGAAAAAATTATGAACTGGAAAGAAATAATGTTATTATTGTATTTCAAGTTGTACCTGGTGGTTCCCAGGTCAAGTTAATTGGCATTCTTGAGTGAAGCCTCCTGTCTTTTCCTTAATTACGCCAAGTTATTTCACGCCTCAACGTTCTCCACTCATGTTGCTCTCTGGGCCTGAAATTTTCTTTCATCTCTGCTTGGTTGACTCCCACTCATTCTTCCAGAACAAATTTTAAAATTGCTTTTTTAGAATCACCATTCTGTTTCAAGGAGGTGTTCCTTATTAGACTTATTCGTTGTACCACATTTACTCCTTCAGAACGTTTAAAACATTTTGGATCTTTATGTATTTACAAATGAGATTTTTTTTATTGCTATCTGTCCTCCTTCTATTCTAAGTTCTGTGATCCCCATTCCTTTCTAGTGCAAATGTGATTGCTCATTGGAATCGTTCAGTGCTTTTGGATCCCAGAGATACATAAAGGAGGGTCAAAGTTTTCATACAAAGAGAAGATCTCATTTTTTATATATGTTTTTCTCCAGATGGCTCAATAGTGTGGCTTAATCTGAAAATAGACAGGGATGGTTTTAAAGACAGGGACTGTAATTTTGTCCACTTTTATGTTTCTAGGTCCTAAAAGAGTGCCAGGGAGAAAAAAAGCAATAATAACAGCAACATACTACCAAGCAAACAAATTTAAAAGAAACAGTGAGTCATCATTGGAGGATGATAAATAAATGAGTCATATCTTGAAAATGGTAAATAAAGGGAAAGAATCAAGCACTTATCCTGCCTTGCCAACATAAAGTACCACTTGGTAATCAAAGGGTCGACCACACAAAGTGTCTCTCCATAAAAATATCCCAGCAAATTAAAAAGAAAAAGACTGTCAATTTAAACATCCCTCATTTTGAAAAAATTAATTTAATTAATTAGTAAATATAACCACTGAGCATTAATGGCTGCTAGCATAACTAAGAGTTAGGCAACTAGACATCATGTGCTTCCTGATAAAAGAAGACAACATCTCCTTGGGTCTTCCCAAGGGAATGGAACTGCATCTAACAAAGCCTTAGATCCAGCACCAAATATTTATAGAAATACAGAGGACAGAGGAACACGTTGAGCCACACTATTAGGACATAAGAATCAGAGTCAACACTGTGGAAAATCTTAGAGGACGCATGTCCTGGGTTGTTCACCACAGATGAATGCCAAGGAAAATAAACAGAAGGAGGGGGGAATAGTCAATTAAAAGATATGTCACTTATTTTAAATGAGCAAGAATAAACTAGAAAAATCACCAGAAGAACTTCTCTGCAAGAAACCCTGAAGGGAATCCTTCAGGCTGAGATGGAAAGAGGCTAGACCATCACCAAAATGCAAAGGAAGACATTAAGAGCACAGGAAAAGTGATTTTGTAGGCAACTAGAAAAGACAGTATACATGTATTTTTGTTTGTAACTATTTTTTCTCATAAATGATTTAAAAATAACTGCATAAAGAAAATTTCTAAATCGGTGGTTAATGGGCATTCCATATAGAAAGCTGTAATTTGTATGATAAAAGAGTACCTTGAAAGGGTAGAGAATGAGTTGTATGAGAGCAATATAGTATAGAGTATTACATACTATTAAGTTGGTATTCACCTCAATTAGGTTTTTATAAGTTAAATGTTCATTGTAATCCCTGGAGCAATCACTAAACAAAAAGCATATTAAAAGAAATGACAGATGAATTAAAATGATACGCTAGAATTATCTATTAATATTTAACACAACAGAACACGGTAATGGAAGAATAGAATTCAAAATGCATAAGACATACATAAAATAAATAGCAATGTGGCACACGCAAATCCTACCTTATCAATAATTGCAGTACATATTCGTGGAGGAAACATTCCAATTAAAGGTAGAGATTGGAAGAATGGATAAAAAACATGAGTCAACTATAATCTGTCTACACAAAGTACACTTTATATTCAAAGACACAAATAAGTTAAACGTCAAAGAATGAAAAAGGATATGCCATACAAACAATAGTAAGGGAACTAGTCTGACTATACTAACATCAAACAATATAGACTTTAAGGCAAAACTTACTAGACACAAAGGTCATTCTATAATGATAAAAGGGTTAATCTATGAAGAAAACACAACTATAAATACATATAAATGTATACATACACATATAAATACATATTCACCAAACAGTAGAGCGCAATATACATAAAGAAACAATTTGCAGATATGAAAGGAGAGATATTTCAACAATAATAGCTGAAAAAATCAATACCTCTCTTTGAACAATGAATAGAAAACTGGGCAGAAGATCAAGAAGGAAATGCAACATTCAAACAACGCTATAAATCGACTAGAACTAACAGACTTCCGTGAAATACTCCACCCAACAACAGAACACGATCCAGAATAGGCAAGAGAGTCGTCCTTAAAACAAGCCCCAGTAAATCTGAAAACATTCAAGTCATACAAAGAATGTTCTCTAACCAGAATGCTGTTAAATTAGAAATCAGTAACAGAAGGAAACAGGGAAAATTCATAAAAAAAGTGGGAATTAACAACACACTACTAAATAACCAATGGGTCAAAAAGAAATCACAGGGAAATTAGAAAATACTCGGGAAGAAATGAAAAAATACAACATACCAAAATATATGGGATGCAACTAAAGCATTACTTATCATAAAATTTATAGCTATAAACATCTATATTAAAAAATTAGAAAATCTAGGCCGTGCATGGTAGCCCATGCCTGTAATCTCAGCACTTTGGGAGGCCAAGGCGGGAGGATTGCTTGAGTCCAGGATACTGAGATCACCACCCTGGGCAATTTAGCAAGACCCTGCCTCTACAAAATTAAGGAAAATTGGCCAGTTGTGGTGGTGCACACCTGTAGACCTAGGTACTTGGAAGGTTAAGGAGGGAGGCTCACTTAAGCCCAGGAATCCTAAGCTGCAGTGAGCTATGATCAGACCACTGCACTCCAGCCTGAGTGACAGAGCGAGACTCTGTCTGCACAAAAAAAAAAAAAAAAACCCTGCAAGAAAGAAAGCAAAAGAAAGGGAGAACAGAAAAAGAAAATATCAAATCAATAATCTAACTTTGTATCTTAAGAAATCAGAAGAAACAAGCAGAAGAAAGGAAATAATAAAGATTATAGTGGAGAAAAAAATGAAATAAAAAATAGATAAAGAATAAGGAAAACAACAAAACCAAAAGTTGGTTCTTTGAAAAGATCAAACCAAATCGACAACCTATAGCTGGACTGACCAAGCAACAAAGATAGGAGACTCAAGTTACTAAAGTTACTCAAGTTACAAAAGGCTACTTATTATATGGCTCCATTTATATGAAATGCCCAGAGTATACGAATTCACTGAGACACAAAGTAGATTTGTAGTTGCCAGTAGCTGGAGAAGGGGAATAAGGATGAATCAGCTTAATATTTTTTTTACTTCAAACTCATAAAAAATGCGTATTTATTTCCCAATGTTTGGAAAAAGAAGCAAGGTCTTTCTGTGACTGTGGCCCAATGATTGTCTTTCTGTGTGATTTTCTCACAGTCCACACTCATCATGATGCATCTTTTTAGAATCCAAGATTTACATTATTTCAAATTGAGTGAAAAATTAAAGACATTTTTGCATCATTCCTAGGGCAGAATTGGTCCAACTACTTTCCTGGCCTTTGACAGTTACTGCAGCAACACCTAATTTGGCAGTTATTTTAAATCTACTCTTCTTTATGGAGTCTCTCTAAAGCTTTTGATTTAGTTTCAATTGAACCACCCACTTCCTCTACTTTAAACTCATATTTAATCACAGTTTTTTGGTATTTAATTAAAACATGTAATGAGAGTAACAACTCCAAGGAGCACAAGCAGTTTTAAAAGAAAAATAACCTATTCTTGACGAGCATGTAATCCAGCCAACGCACACAGGAGGCGAGGGCAGGAGAAAGGAAGAGCACCTAGGGCAAAAGTCAACAGGTGGCAGAAAAAAACACGAGAGACCAGTTTCCTCCAGGACATTCATATGCAGAAGTTAGATAAAATAACTTCTGTTAGACTTAAACCTGATGTTGAAGTGTGGTTGGGTCTGGATACATGGAAAGGTCATTACACACATGAATAAGAGCATGAGCAATAGAAGAGACTTTGGGAACATAAACAGAGAATCTTGACGAGTGTTCATACACCTGTGCGTAAGCCTGTGCCCTTAGTTGGGGGCAGAGTATTCCTCTGTCCAGTTTCTAGTATTTATATTGCAAGGAAATGGTGATCACTGAAATGTGAAGAATACAAGTATCCCCTCCAATATAGGTTCCCAGCCCTGTGTCTCCACTGTACTCACTGTGGATATCTAATTGCTGCCCTGATGCAGATTACATATCCTGGCTTCAAATCTGGTCCTTGTCACTTTCCAGCTTTGGAAATGACTTCCCTTATCTTTTAAATGGCTACAATGATAGATGTGTTGGGCAGAATAACAGCCACCAAAGATGCCCATATCCTAATCTCCTGTGACTATGTCACCTTACATTGCAAAGGGGATGGTGCAAATGAGAGTAAAGGAAAGGACTCTGAGATCCTGGATTATCAAGGTGGCCCAATCTCATCACATGGGTTCCTAAAAGTAGAAGAATGAGGCAGATGAATGTGTCAGATGCAACATGAGAAGGACTCAACCAAGTTATCTGGCTTTAAAGACGGAGGAAGGGGCCATGAGTCATAGAGTGTGGGCAGCCTCTAGAAACAAAGAAATTGGGACTTCAGTCCTGCAACCACATAGAACTGAATTCTGCCAGCAACCTAAGCTAGCAAAGAACCACCTGGTCTCCTAGAGCCTCCAGAAAGGAATCTGTGATCAATGGAACTGTAAAATAATAAATTTGTATTGTTTTAAGTCATTAAGTTTGCATTATTTTTATGATATCCATAAAAACTAATAGAATTAACTCATCTTTACCTAATTATGGCTGATTTTAAATTATATAATTCATGTAAAAATTTTATATATTGCCTAGAATTTAGCTGTCAGTAGTTTTACCATTGCTCTTTTATTATCATTATTCTCATAGCACCAGTAACACGATATATTGTTTTAAAATAGATGTATACCCCTGGGTGGCAAAAATCATGTCTAATGTATCTTGGTGTACTCGTGTGTTAGCCACACTATTGGTAGGTTCTTAAATTCTTTTGTATATGTGTGATTAAATAAGCAATTGAACAAAATTGCAAGACCATGCATTTTCACATACTTTGAATTCTGAGCTAAATAATTACCAGAACACTTGACAGTGACTAGTTCTACCTAACTAAAGCAAAACTAAGGGAATAGAAGGAGAAAAAAATGAAAATAAATTATCTCTTGTAATTGAGTCTTAGATAGGCAAGAACATGGTCAATAATGAATTAAGGAGTAGAAAGCATTACACAAGACTAACTGTGCTGCAACTTTTGCTATCTTTGACATAGCTCTTAGAGATAAATTTTATGAATAACAATACATATACGGAACCAAAACATGTAGTATGCATTCACTGCTGATGTCATTGTGGATTAGGAGTTATTACTTTCCTCTCATTCTACTCAATAAGGCTTAGTAGGAAGAGAAGAACAAGCAACAATAAGAACAACTCTTTGATCTCCTCTATAAATTTCTTACCACTCAATATTAAAATTGTTCCAAATTTAAGCCTGTTTGTGTTACCACATACACAGAATACTCATCAGGGATTATACCAAAGAATATTAAAATAGAAAGAGGCTTTAAGAGCTTGAATTACGAGATATCCTGTTACCAGGACACATTTTTTTTCCTAAGCTTTTATTTTCTTTGTTCATAATAACATTTCCAAAGCTGCAGCAGCACAATTTTCACTGCTTTGGAAAATGATGTTGTATTTTCTGTGAGTCAACTAGGTTTGCATAATTACTTAGATGAAGTTTACAAACACAACTTTTGATATATTGAAAAGAAAACGTGAGACAAGTGAAGACAAGAAAGATATGTTTATATAATACTATTGTTTTACTCTAGATATCATTGTATCCTTAAATGCTTGAGAGCAGACAGGAAATTGTGCTCATCTTTCTGCAGCAGACAGGCTCTAAGATGGCCCGATGAACTCACCTCATGCTTTGTTCTTGAATAATCTCCAAGAGTGTGGGTCAGACTGGTGATTTCCTTCTAACTTGTGGAATACAGCAAAAGCAAATGATCTTGTAACAGTTGTCTTCGTAGAAGACACTATTTCCCTTACTGGCTTTGAGGAAGCCATCTGCCACATTGTTAGCTAGTCCGGGGCGAGGTCCACGTGACAAGTAACTGAGGGAGGCCTCTCTCCAAAATCCAGCAAACATTGCAACCCTCAGTACAACAGCCTGCAAGGGGACTCAATTCTGCAACCACTGCATGAGCTCAAAGGGGGAATTCCTCCCCTGTTGAGCCTCAGGTGAGATCAATGCTATGACCAGTAGATTGATTGCAGCTTGGTTAAACTCTTTAACAGGGCACCCAACTAAACCATGCCTGGACTCATCACACAGAAAATGTGAGATAATAAATGTGTTGTTTTAAGCAACAGCTAATATCCTGGGCTTCAAAACCTACCTTTTATCTGTGAAGGCTGAGAAAAATTACTCAATATGAGCTGTTGTCTCATATTTCTTAATTAAAGTCTTCAGTACTAAATTAACACAATAATACCAGTTGAATCATTATGATACAACATATACGAACTCCTGGTTGACAAGTGGAAACTTCCCTCTCTAGGAGATTGCAAAATTATACCTGAAAAGTTAGTTGTATATTTAAGTGAGGTAGCCGAGTTATTTAATTTGCTGTAAAACATTCTCATCTCTCTCTTCTTTCTTGTATCTGCCACATCTACTCACAAATCAGGCAAGTTCACTTCATGTATATTCATGCAAAGTAGTACTACAGAGGAATAAAGGTAAATCAATTAATGTCACGTACAACAACTTGGATATATCTCAGAAATATAATGTCGAATTAAAAAAAACCCGAAACAAAAGAGTTCTTACCTTAGGATTTTATCCACAGAATGCTAACGAAAGAACTAAAACTGATCGATGGTGGTAGAAGTTAGCATCGAGGTTACACGTGGACGGGTAATTACTGCAAAGGATTGGACTGGTAATGTTCTGTGGCGGCTCCCTGGATGTCTTCACTTTGAAAACTCATTCAACTGTATAGTTATGACTTGTGCATTTTTCTTTATGTAGGTTATGCCTCGATAGAAAGCTTACATTAAAATCCAAATAGTGTTTGGGTCTTTCGCTTTTGTTATTGTTACTAACCACTCTGGGTATGTTAAAACTAAGGATAGAAGTGGTAGCATTCTCTGCTGAGTAATTATCGTGTATTTAGAAAAATGCCTAATTATACATTCGACTGACACACTAGAATGATTTCAGAAAGGCTTGGCTAATATGAAAAGTATGTGTTCTGAATAAATAATATTCTGTTGTCAGAAAAGTAAACACCCAAGTCTAGATTAAATAATGTTAATACAACTATGGTAAAGAAAATAAATTAAAAGCATAAACAAAGTCTAGAAATAACAACATCACAAGTGCTATTCTGGTTGTTAGTTTAACAGGACAGAAACATTATTCTGTTTGAATGGGAAAAGCCACACAGAGGAGCTATGAGAATCCATGTTTTACAAATCAAATTTACAATACGAATGCTGTCCTTGTAACTGTGAAATTTCCTAGTAAATACTCAGGCTTGGAATTTTTATCTTAGAGATCTAGATAAAAGAACTATAACACTGGTTTTAGTTTTAGGACCTTGGAGTTACTTATACACATAGTTCTCATTTCTTTAATTTCATGGTCTTTTTTGGAGAACTACAATAACAAGCATTTATGAGGAAAAACTATCAAAACCAGTAAATAGGACATATTCTGTTTATAATAACACACAATAATAAACAAGACAAAATGAAAATATTAGCTTTCAGAACAAATTTTATCCCTTGAAATTTCTCAATCATAAAATGTAAGGTGAAATATAAAATAGAAATAACCATTTAAAAAGTGATGTAAATGATAGCATCAGTTATTTTCTTTCAATCTGAGAGTTATCTTTATCTGAACAGAAACAGTGAAGAATATCATTTGGGTATACAATGTGAAAAGTATTGATATGATTAAGCAGTTCATTTAAAACAAATTATTCACTACCCTTGAAAACTCAGGCTTACTAAACCATGAAAAGTTACATACATTAAAGTTACAAGTAAAATTACTAATATATGTATTATAGATCTTTTCTGTTTTGTCATCTTTATTATTAGAACAAAAGATAAATTTCTATACGATGTGCTACCCTCTTATTCCTTTGTTCTTTATTATTTTTCATAAACTTTTATGACAACTTTGACAGGAAATCAAAATGTTTACTGATTCTCTCTACCAACTTAGGCATTCAAGCATATTCCCAAGATGTATTTGCATACAGTTTTTAATAGGCCAGATTTTGTGATATTTTAACATTCCTGGTGGAGGAAAAGTCTCTAAACCAAATAGCAGTTCCATTACCAGTCTAGAGACAACTTCATTTTTCTCTTCTCAAATGATTAACTTCATTTTGCAGCAGCTGATAAACATCAGCCTGAATGACATCTTTTGTGTGAGGACGGGGGCGTGGGCAGAGAGCTGGACAGATGGGTGTTTCAGTCAGTCGTGAGCGGGGAGCACGACCCCTTCAAATTCCATTTCACGACTCACTTCATGTTCAGAGCTGAATCTGCATGACAATCAAATTCATAAATTCAGCCACAGCTTTGATTAAGAATTTTGCGGGTGTTATTGTTCTTTTCGAATTGTGAAAAATCATGGCAGATGGTATGTTTCTTGAAATGTCTGTCAATACTCATCTTTCTTCTCCTCTCACCACAGCACAGGAGTAGAAAATTATTTCCCTCCCCAGGATCAGGCTGTCTTAGAACATGAATGATCCTTACACATAAATCCCTCACTTCACATGTGAAGAATGTGACGTTACAGCCTGAAACAGGCCTTGTTTCTCTTCCTCCCAGTCCAGGGAACTTTCCAGTACACCAGGGTGGTCTTCAGGAAAGTGAGCAGTAAAGTCTGGGAAATATTGTGAGTAATTACAAACCCTGCCATAGAAATGATCAAGGGAAAACAAAGCAATTTACATACACATATAGATATGTGCACAGACATACACACACATATATATGCAATAGCTATGTTATATATTTATATAGTCTATCTATATTTATATCTATGTACACTGTAAAAATTTATGAGGAGTAAATTCACATATTCGATTGCTTTATATTTCCTTTAAATATGATTGATATGTATTTATATATTTACATATGACATATAGATTATCTTTATAACAATTAGCTAAAAGTGCATATTCAATGAGAGCAAAGAGTTTGGAAAATGATAAACATTTGAATCCCAGATCTGCTACCTAACAGTTGTGTAGCTGTATGACCTTGGACATGAATTAACATTTCAGAGACTCAGTGCTTGTTATTGTTGTTGTTTTTAATATACGTGGGACTAGATAAATCCATGTCTATAAAAGCTTACCAATTATCATAGATGCTTATTTTTCGAGTTTCAAAGAAATTGCCATGCATGCAGGTAAGAACAATAGCCCACACCATGTAGCAGGAAATGGGCTGATTGCTTCTTAAGCATAAGCATCTATCTCCCACAATTACCATGTAAGGTTGGTACAACTGACACCATCGTTACAGATAAGGGCAAAACCCACGGAGGGGTAAAACAGCCTGCCCGATATCTACTGACAATGACTATATATCTCTTATCTACATCAACAAGCAGATGGAAAGGTAATTTCAATTCAAGCCACACAAAAAGCTCTAATTCAAGAACTGCAAGTGCAATTCAAGTGTGATTCAAGAATTGCAACTTAGTAGCCCAGTTTCTAAAACTAACCTCATTTTTATCATTTCTGTTTTCCTGAAGCATTAGAAGACATTTTTAATAAGACATCAAAATTTCTACTCTGATACTTTTTGCCCAAATCTGTATAATACATGTCACAAAATTATACAAAGACTCTTACCTTCTGATCTGTTTTTCTTACCTAAGACATAACCTAGAGACAGGCTTTTAAACAATGACCACCACCACAAGAAAGAGAAATTAGAAAGTTGCAACTTTAACCACGCACCATGTTGTGATCTGATATCTCCATAACCATTAATAAATTTCTAGGCTACGACCCAAGATTCTATTTAGTGCTATAATTTAAAAAGCATCTCTTCAGCATTCAACATATAGGCAACATGCCAAGAAAAGAAGCAAAAATTGTCTTGATTTGTTTGCCAGCTGGCACTTGGGACTGAATGGCCAACGACCAAAGAACTGCCATTCCTCAGTCACACAGGAAAACAAAATGAATTTCTTGCTAAGTAGGCATACTTCATACTGTTGAAAAATTATCCTAAAAATAAACTAATTGCCACTGTAAAGCACAATTTTATTTCACCCGGCATCCATCTGGAAACTCTGAGAGAGACAAATATAAAACTGCTGGCAGAAGGGATTTTGGATTTAATGCAACTATTGATATATAGTTGTTAATAACATTGTCTTATTGAAATGATATTGGTAGAGTTAGTATCCCATTTTCACTGTAAATAATTTGCTTTTATTTATGAATACAGTTCATTAAATAGGGAAACATTTTTTGTTTAGCTATGTTATATGTATGCATATAACAGAAAACATTTGTATGTGTGTATATATATATATATATATAAAATAGGCATCTAAAATATATATATATATATGGTAAAATTACTTAAAAACTCACAATAGTCTTCTTTGCACAACTATAATAAATAATTCCTGATCATTTTGTTAATTTATTTCTTAGCATAAGAGATATTTAGAAACACATGAGACTTACTTTTGAAAATGGGATTTGAGATTAGACTAATGCATACAAAACACTAAATTTTAGTCATCCATATGCAAAAAAACTTAAACTCTTGAGCAATTTTTTTGTGGCAGCCACTAGTTACCCAATTGTCATTTCAAGTGTTTAGCATAGATTTTTCTCTGGAAGATGTGCCAATTCGGAATTTCTCATTCCTTTCTATTCTCCATATCATTCAACCCGAAGTTTGGAAAAGAGCACAAACATAAAAAATTCCACACCAGTAGATATTTTAAAATGGGCACAATCTTGTGTGCGAGCTTTAATAATTTTCAAACACATTAGAAACTGTACTAAAATATGGCACACCACCCGTTACATGGAAACCTTGCATCTTAACAAACTCAGCTGACTTCTTTAGAATGTCCACTGAACACTTAAGTCATTACTTGAGCTGTAAAGAGATCCAGCTCCAAACATTTCACTTCATGATAATCTTAGTAAATTCTGGAGGGAAAAAAATGGTAGAACAATTTGAGAAAGCCTTCAGTTTATAAGAAAAAAATAAAATTTTGAAATTTCTAATAAAAATACAAACGTGTATATATAGGCATAATTTCATATTTAAATTTCTTTACTGTTGGTTATTACTTCATCATCTTTACATCGTAAGGACCTGGTTGAAATCAGGAATCAGTCAGTGGTTCATTAAACTTCTATTTTCTTCAAGTACAACTTTCCCCCTAGTAAGCTCTGTAGTTTGGAAGAGCATAATGTTAGCGGGTATGTTATTAACACTGATTATAACTAAATCTGACAAGTTATGCTGACTTACGAAAATAAAAATCGGCAAACTTCCATTTGATTCCTTCCAAAGGAATTGAAACCCTAATTTGAAGAAATGCTCCATTTGCCTCTACATGTAGCTTTATGATTTATGACACAGAGAGTTTTCAGCTAAGATGGAAAGTTGACTCTCTAGGAGTTATTATTTAGTGGAAATGAAATTTCCTAACCTATTTAGATGAACCAGGTTGTGCATCATCTTTCACACTGATATCTCCTCACTGCTTTCATTTCAATAACTACCGCTGCTATTCTCTGCTTACTGAGGGAAGAAGAAGATAAAAAAATATGTTTTTCCATGAGAATGGCAAAATATCTCATATTTATTATGTTCAGATAAAAATCTGCTTGAAGAAGAGTAATTTAAAATCATATAACAACCCTATTTCTGAATTATCTTATATTTTTTTACAACAGATAAGTGTGAGTAGCCCAATACATTATTGACTGTGGTCACTTTTATTAGCAACATTTCCATACACAATAATTGAGGAAAAAGAGAGAAAAAGAAGATTTTAAAATTATGTAATGAGAACCAAATGCCATGAAGCTTTATGAATTTTCACAATAATCACTTTTTGTATTGATGTGCCTCTCCAAGTTGCAAATAGTCTCCTGATATTTACAAGAATTCTCAGGATGAGCAAACTACTTCACTCATAAAAATGCCACAATTTTGTGGTTTTTTCTTTATTTTTTCTGTACTATCATTTTTAGAGACTTTATTTACCTATTATAATGGGGATTGCAACCACAGACAAGTAAACTAGTGTTTCAAATAAGAAAACTTGGGAAACGTTTATCTTGAATTACTCTTTCTAATAAAAATGTTTTGATTAATTTCTTCTTCTGATTTCCAAGTTCCTGTTGAGATTGTAAAATGAAAAATCACTCCCATTGTAAAATTCTTCTTTCTTAGCTGAAAGTCTCCCTGTCATAAATCATAAAGTCGCATGGAGATGCAAATGGAGCATTTCTTCAAATTAGGATTTCAATTCCTTTCACATTATAGCACTTGCCCATGCATAACCTTCAAAGATAGTTCTTTTCAAGAGTTTCCCAATGTGACAGGCAGTGCGATATCAAAGAGATGCTGTGTATGGATATTCTATAAGAATGTGTCAGTCAGCTGAGTGCTTATGATCAGTGAGTCTCAAGGTTAAAAGAGAACTTAAAACTCACTTAGTTCAGCCATATGTCCTGATGGGTGAAACATTTTCAGAGCGAGGCTCACTCTGGAATTTGGCTGCATGGGTTTTAATCCCAGCCCCTAGCTTTCAGCATGAGGCCAGCTACTTAACCTCTTAGTACTTCATTTTCCTCATGTATAAAATGGAAATAATAGTAATAGGACCTGTGTATAGCATCATCATAAGGATTAGATGAGTTATTACATATAAAACATTTAGAAACATGCCTGGTATCTTCCCACCTCTCTTCCTTAGCTGCAGTATCTGGTCTTGGCTGGGTCACCTCAAAGGAGCCTATTTTAATATTTGGTCCACACAGATTGTTGATGATATCTTTCTTCCACTGAGCCCAAATCTATCTGCTTTTGATTTCTTCTCACTGCTCTATTTCCATTCCTTGGAATCAGGCAGCAATACAGCTTCATCTCAACATCCCTTGAGTTATCTTCAAATATTTGCATTCAACATGTTCTCCAAAATAAGACAGATTGGGGAGGCACTTGGGAATTTACTGGAGCTAGTAACCTAAATCATTTAATACCATGTTTTTTCATGGGTTAGAGAGAGAGAGAGAGAGATCGTGATGGTGCCAATTTCTCAGAGGTGTTGTACAGTCAAATGTACATAAGTGCTTAGAACTCGATAATGAGGAGGATGATGATGAAGATGATATTGATTCCCGTACTGAGTAAAATATACCCCAATCTCCTCACACTGGCTGAACAGTTTGCTCAGAGCTTCACTGACTGCCATAGATTCTACGTGACTGAAAAGTTACTCTCATGGCTACAGTCATCAAGTGGTTTGTGTTGTGCATCAATTCTGTTTCTGTACTTCTGACAAAAAAATCATCTTGATAATACGCTTCACCTATTTCATTGACAAAAACGTCTTTGAGAGTTTGAACATTTTATCAAGAAATGGTCCCTGATATAGAAACCCTGCAATCAATTATCTAGAAATTCACCTTTATTTTCTTTAGTTGCAGTTGCATATTAGTTCTCATGTTATATTCCTGCATTGCATTTACTTTTCATATTGAAAATTAACATCCTTTCTGTACAAACTTCTTTCAATAGAACCACATTGCACTTCATTTTACTCAGTGTTTTTTCGTGTTACAGTTAACTATTTTTCCCTGCGTTGTTTATGTGTTTTTTTAAAGCAATACCAAGGATGCTGATAAAATAAGGAATCACATCATCTCTCACTAAAAGAATTACAATGGCCTCATAAGTACATTTTTGCTTCCAGCATTCATTTCTTCTAGTCTAAAAACAACTATCAGTCATCTTTCTACAGCATAAATGCATCCTTCATTGATTAAAATCTATTGCACAAGATCATGTACAGAGTGAGGTATCTTTTCAAAGCATCCAAAGCCCTCTATTACCTTAGCATTAATTTCCTCACCAAATTAATTTACTTTAGTTAAGTTCCTGGCAGTGTTTCCTACACCTCTTCTATACAACTACATGGAATTTACCAATTGATTCATGCTGCTTTGTAGCTTCTTGATATCATATCTGATATTCTGGCTATATAGAAATACCATCACTCACAGCCCCAATGACCACTCCACTTACACACACACACACACACACACACACACACACACACACACACACACACACTTCATTGTTCATCTTGAAAATTCTTCCTTGTTCTTTGATTGCTATCATTTTCTTTAAAGTATTTCCTAGTTTCCTGTTTTTGGTGACAGGATGTTAGACTCATTTGTATAGTTTAAATTTTCTGACTGTGTACATTAGCTTTCCATAAAATAATGTCATTTAAAAATATAGAATATAATTTATTTTTTAAATTTGCTTTTTCCTGTATACCTCTCATCTATATATCCTGCTTCTTGTGTATATGCTTTTAAAAGCAACCAGAATTTCACCAAATGTAAACTGATTATTTTGGGATGATGAAACTTGTGGAAATGTTTTTTTAAATATGTGTACTTTTTGTTGCTTATATTTTATGCATTTATCATTAAAAATAATTGTGGGCATCCTTTAAATGGAAAGTTTTTAATTTTTAAATTTTTTTCACTTTTTTTGAAAATAGATATCTAAAATTCAACAATAAGGTAAAGTAGAATGAATCTAATTACACATCGAATTCTTCTAAAGATTGTAAGATTGAAGTTAAGTAAGCAATTTTATGTAATTTTTAGAAATGCATTTGGCATATATTGTAGAAACCCAGATGGCATTAAAAAGACGAGGAATTTTCCACATTTTTAGTGCCATTATGATCTCCCTACCATAAAATTGAATCAAGAAATAAAAATATTCATTATGTAGTGAAAGAATTTATACAATATATAATTGTGAAGATATTATGGAAATTGCTGGGTAGTCAAATGTAAAAGGAACTGCTGTGTTTGCATGTCTGGAAAAATAACTGGACCATACAAGCTTGGGCATTCTTTATGCTTTTCCATAGGCAAAAACAATTATGATAATCCCTTTTATAGGTTTTTACAATAGAAAATACATTTTTAAAATAAATTAACTGAACACTCCATGGGCAGGGAATGTTTCAGTGATGCTGAGTAGCTCTGCTCTGGCTGTCATTTAAAACACAGGAAAAAGATACCATTTCAGTTTTTAATAGCTGGTTAACATTTGGCTCATGTGAATTTGCAGACAAATAATATCAGGTTCATCTCATCTAACTACATCTGACTTCAGGCAAGGACAAGAGGATCAATTCTCTCTATGATGGTAGAATGCTAAATCAGCTCCTCAAAACTGGTTTCCAAGATATTAAACCATAAATATCCACTTCCTTGAAGATGAGCTTCCATTCAAGCCCCTTCACTTGTGCTTCCTGCCTTTTCTCCACGTCTTCCCCGGAGGAGTAGAAAACATCACAAGCACCTAATCACCCCACACACCACAGAATTGAAAAACCGGGCTTTCCCTTCGTATTTAATAAACAATCAACCCAACAAACAGGTATAAGTATAGTCAAAACAAACAAAAAAGCTTAGTTTCAAATATGCAACTATTTGTATGAAAATATTTCCATGGGTCTGATTTACCCTGATAATAATTCCTTCCTTTTTTCACTTTATCATAAATGTGTAAATCCTAATCCAGAACTGTCTGATAACCACAGCTGATAGATTAAAAGCAAATATAGAAGAGAGAGAAACCTAATAAATTTTAAATTCTTTAAGTAATCCACTTGGTAATTTTCTTAAATGTCTAACACACTTATGTGTATTCGGTATCACAGGTAATAAAACATTAGGCTCTTAGGTGTTTAAAGTAATTGAGTTTAAGTCACTTCCTAACTCTTAACTCTAAATCTTTGGGCATAATACATATTCTCTCTAAAACTGACTTTTTCCACTTTTAATTTGGGCATAATGGTCCCTGTCTTGTTGTGATGGTGAGGCCTGAATAGGATAATGAATACTGATTTCTAAGCAAAACATCTGGAAACAAGAGTGTGATATAATGATAATTATTCTTTCCAAACATGTTATACATGAGCATTCTTTTAGAAGGTGCTGGGCTCTTTAATGTCTAAACCTGAAGCTTAGCGAATGTTGAAAGCTCGTTAGAATATTGAAGCACTAATTCCTGCAGCTCAGCGTCCAAGCACCTGAGTCAACCCCTTTGACTGATTGATTGAGCTGAGCCTCTACAATAAGTTTTTAGGCATCAGAAATCTCAGGATTCTTTAGTTTAAATAGTTTTTGTCTAAGCTTAAAAAAGAGCATGATGAACCTTACGTGTGGAATCTAAAAAAGCTAAATTCATATAAATAGAGGATAGAGTGCTTCTCTGAGAATAGCGGGGTAAGTGGGAAGATGTTAGTCAAAGTGTACAAACTTTCAGTTATAGGATGAATAAGTTCTGGACATCTAAGGTACAGCATGATGACTATAGTTAATAATGTATTGTGTACTTGAAATTTGCTAAAAGAGGAGCTATCAAGTGTTCTCACCACACACAAAAAAATAAAATGGTAACTATGTGAGGGATGGATATGCCAATTAGCTTGATTGTGGCAATCATTTCACCATGTACACACACATCAAAATATCGCATTGTAAACCTTAAATACATACGGCTGTCAATTGTCAACCATACCTCAATAAAGCCAGGTGGGAGAGAAAGAGCATAAGCAAAGAGGAAAAAAGTCAGTATTTTTTTTATGTTAGTAAAAAGTATTTTCTTGGGCGTTAAAGATTAAATGAGATCTGAGGCCCTTACCATGGAGGATAGAAACACCATAATTGGGCCACAAGATTTCGGGGCGACAGTGACCTCCCTTGGAGGACTGTCTGTGCCACCAAAGGCAGCTTATGTGGCTGCCGGGCTCAGCCCAGCTCCCTGCAGCAACTTCAAACCGGCCCTGGCGCGATAGTGCAACAGCCCCGGTTCCTCAAATGGCGCAAATTCTCTGGAGGACCCAGTGCCCCATGTTTCCTGAAAAAAGTGTTTGGCTTTCGAGAGAATCGATAACGCTCTGTTAACCTGCCAATACCATCGCTAGAGGACAGCTGACTCCTGTCTCTGCCATAGGAGGCACATTGCTACGCTGGGATTGCTTCGAAAAACGTTTTTTAGGAACCTGGATGATCCTTTTTAAAGCTCCTTCAGGGACCAAACCTGAAGCGTTGGTGGATTCCCTGCTGTCCCCTCTGTGTGCCTTGTGGTAGGCTACAGGCCCCTCAGTCCGGCTACGCAGGCCCAGTCCTAGCACCCCGTCCTGATGACAGGTGAAAGTGATGACGTGTAGGTGCCTGGTCAGAGCCACGGGCCGTCATCTCCGCCTTCATTGCACAATCCCCCGCTTCCCCTCCAGGGATCCGCATCCCTGCAGATCCTTAGGTCCTCCCTAGGATGTGTTCAGAACAGGCACTGAGGAAATTTACAACAGCAAAAACAAGAACCTTAGGTGGCTAACTCGGAAAAATACGTAGAAATGCCAAAGCCTCAGTTTTCTGACATCCAAAGTAGCACTAGGAGAAAAAAAAAAAAAAGAAAGAAAACTCTTTAAAGCCTATCAAAGGGCGAAAAGTTAGATTTAGGAGAAATAACAGTAACCTTTATAGGTTAATCAGGTGGACGCTAAGTTGGAGCTGAATTGGACCTCTATGCTTGTACTCTTTTAAAATTTGCTTAATGTTACTATAAATAATGAGTTGTTATGTGCTATGTTTTGCTATTTCTAATAAAATTTTTATAATGCAAAAGCCATTATTACCTGCCTAATGTGTTAATCTCTATTCTCTTGATTTCCCCACACACAGAAGTAGCCTTTGCCAAATGATTAATCGTTTTTATGGTCACAATTAACCGTAATTGAAGCCAAGCCTGGGACTTAGAAGGAAATGAGCAATCTCTAACATGCAGCCTTAAAACCCATAAAAAGACGGTAACACAATATGTATTGAGTCCACTTAGACTCCCTGCATGTGGATTAAGACTCCTTTTGTGGTCACGATTAAAAGTACGATGCTAGAGATACTCACTTTCTCCTTTCGACGGGGTTTAGAAGCAGAGGCATGCTGGAGCCGGCTTGTACCAGCTCACGTGAAAGTCAGTTCTGTGAATTTCTTTTCAATTCTTCATTCAGTGACTGTCAAGTTAGTAGCTTGCAATTGGTCATCATGGGCGTGGTTTACACCACTGACATCAGCAAAAGCTGCAAATTAAGACTGGGTTTTGCCTTTTTTCCTTCTTTTCTCTCTCTCTCTCTCTCAATCTGTTTACCAACACAGGCTTCCTTAAAAAAGCAAATTTTAAATGCACTTAAATCAGAGTTACTCCAAGAAAGACATTTTGGGTTAAAAAACTGTCTAAATCAATGCAACAATTACCTGAATAAAGTGCAGCCTCGTGTTCCTTCATTCCTCTCTCACCTCATTCATTATCTTACCACCTACAAACCTTACCTCCTGAAAATTATGTCTTCTTTCAATCCTACTTTTACAATTTTCTGTTGTCTACCATAGTTTATTTTGCTTTTTCAAATACTTTCATCTACATTTTCTGATATCTACTCCTTGCTTTAAATAACCACCTGTAATCTATACATACATTAGATTTAAGATTTTCCTAGAAATTAGCAACTAGGTTTCTCATTGAGAGCCTAATGTATAGAAAATTAACACGTTGTGAATGAGGAAATTAGGAGTGGTGGTAGAAGTAAGAATTAGAGAAGAAGTCTGGTGATAGCGACACAAGTACCGTATCTGTTGTGTCAGGTTAATATTGAAACTTTTCTTTTACTTTTTAGTATCAATCTTGTTAAGCAGCTTGAGTGGCTGTAATAAATCACCACTGAAATGGATTTATGACTTTTGATGATGTCACACAGTGACTGTGTAGCCGAAGTGAGAACTGAACCCAGTTGTTATTTATTTCTCTAGTGTTCATGATCTCTAGTGATACGATTGAGGCAATGTATTAATTCCCAAGTATGGTTAAAGGCCATCTTACCACATGGTAAGAGGTGAAAATGCAGGGTATCTAAACAGAGCTAGCATGGTAGCTTGCTTTAACATTAAAGTATTACAAAATATACCTGAAACTAACCAGCTGAGAGGAAAAAAAATTAGAAGGGGGGTGCAGGAATTTATATAAAAACATACACTATCTAATTTGAGTCCTGGATGTTTTTCAGAGCTAAGCATGACTTTGTTGAACTTTCTAAAAAAAAGTGATTCAATTGCCAGTCTGATTAAAGATTGGGTTTAGCACTGAGCTCACTGGCAGGAAAAGGATGCCCTTGAGAGTGAACAGCCATGACCTGATTACTAAAATGTTGTGTTCCCATGATAAATAATTTATTTGGGATTTTATTTTACATATCAGGTGTCTGTGTTCCAGTGATTATTAGTCAGGCCCAAGAAAATGATAAATCTACAGAGCTCTGCTAGAATTGCCTGGGACAGAAAGGCTCTAAGCCAGCATATAGACCAGCTGAGGTTCATTTTCTATCTCAGGGTAGAGTCACATCCTCCGTGAGGATAACCTCCTACACCTGCCCTAGAAATTCCAGAGCGTATGTACTTTCTGATTCCTAGAACTAGTCACAGTATTTCCTGTCTCCCTTAAATTATAAGACCCATGAGGGCAAGATAGATATCTATCTTGCAGACAACTGAATCCCTGCTGCCTGGTACAGGATCTCAATGGACAAGGGTTATACAATTCAGCCATAAAAAGTAATGAAATAATGGCTTCGGCAGCAACTTGGATGGAACCGGAGGCCAGTATCCTAAGTGAAGCATCTCAGGAATGGAAAAACAAATACTACATAGTCGGTCTCACTTATACGTAGGAGCTAAATGAGGGGTATATGTGATCATAAAGTTGTGTGACAGACATTGGAAACTAATAAGAGAAGAGGGTTGGAGGGAGGTGAGGGATCATTCTACCTATCGGGTACAATGTCCACTATTCTGGTGATGAGCACTCTGAAAGCTCTGACTTAGGCATGATACAATCCATCCATGTAACAGAAACACTTGTACTCCCTAAAACTACTGAAATAAAAAACATGACACAAAAATAGCCAGGGATGTACGGGTGGGAGTAAATTTTGAGGGTTTTAAACTGATATATGTGTCTATGTCAATCAGCAATTATTGGAAAATGTACTGAAAATTGACAAAACAAGTTATAAAATTAGAATATGTAAGTAATTGGTTTTCTTGAAATAAGTTCATGACTAAGACTCACGATATTTGATTTACAGTGTTGGTTCTGTCATTAAAAATTTAAGTCATTTAAGGCAAATTGTTTTACTCAATTTATTTGTAAAATGAGTTATGATTAAACTATTTAATAATTTTGATAGGTTCTCTATAGCATTACATTTATGAGCTATGATTCATGTTGAAGTTATTTGTGTGAGTTGAAAATGTAATTAACAGTCATTAGTAAATTAGGTTTTGAGAAACATGTCACAGAATCAAATGTTTCTAAAACCTCTGAGGAGAGCTAAGATTATGTAGTTCTCTAAGTCAATTTACAAAATCAACTTTTAAAATGTGTTCTGAAATATTCAATTTATGGATTGAGTCATTGAGTGCTTTTATTAACGAATCTGGGTTATTTCTCAAGGACACCTTGCTACCTTTCATGCTGTTACTACTGTACTAAAAATAGACTCTGTAAAAATCTACTACGTCTACTAAAATGGAAGAGATACATATGCTATTAAATAATCTTTCAATAAAATGATTGACTTTGAATTTAAACAACTACCACATAAATTATGTAATACATTGGAGCACCAGTATTCTCTAATAGTTTTAGATAGCCCAGTACTTATTAGCCACGTATGTATGTCTATTTTACAGAGCTATAGGTTAGGATATTTAAGAACTTGCTATCATCAGTTACAATGTAAAATGAGGTTCTTATTGTTTCTAAGAATAGGAATACAATTAATATGCATCTCTGCATAAAGTGATCAATTAGTTCCTAAATCCTGCATCTATACTTACAAATACAAACATCATCATCATCATCATCATCATAATTAAATGTATATCAGTGTTGACACAATTTGTCAGGAAAAACATTTTCGAGATGTATTTAGATTAATGCAAGTTACTGACATTCTATACACTATTGTAAAATCGGTTAACTATTTTCTCTTTTTAATTATATTTTACTAAAAGTATTTTCAATAAGACTTATTCTTTGCTGTGTAGTTATCCTACAAACTTGATTCCTAATGGAGAATTTTTATTTCTATCTCTTGAAAGACACACAGAAAGCCAAATCCCACACTGTGAAGTGTGATGATTCACCCAACTCCAGAAGTCTGGCCTAGGTAATATGAGAATCAAGAAATAGAGAAATGTAGGCATTTAAGGGAATCTGAGAAGGTAAATGAAGGTTTTGAGCCAAAGCAGCCCTTGGTTTCCACTCATTCACCTACCCCCTCATGCCTCCTCACCATAAACAGATCCCATCATGAAATGTGGGACCTCCATTTGTCCATGAGAAAAATCAATACATACTAAAGGCATAATCATGTTCATGGAATTGTAGCATTTTACTGACAAGCATGCATATGGAAACAAAAGAATTAAGAAGGCTTACCACTTTCAGTGATACATAAAACAGGTTATGGATATAGAGTAAAGGAGTAATGAGGGGTGAGAAATTGCTTAATTATGGTAAAACTTTCTGAAAGAAGATTTGACATGTTTCAGTCTATTTTTTTTAAAGCAAAATTTGCAAACATAGCTTCTGCCTCTTGTGTGACTTTGTTCATTTTCACCACACTATATATGGCCTAATTCTCTCTCATATTGTATCAACATTATAATCACAACCCAGCTAATTAATTCAGCAGAGTCCAGACACTACAAATGATTACGTATCTTCAAGCGGCTATAGGTTTGACATACCTATATACACCTAACTTTATTTTTTAATTTAAACAATAATCTATCACTAACTTAACAGTCTTAAGACAGTCAGAGGTATCAACGAATGCAGCCAATTCTATATAAAATTTTAATAAGAATAAAAACTTGAAAAAAAAGATAAGTGATGGGAAGAAATGATCATGTCAGGGAGACCATTATCTTTACAATTTATATAACTGTGAATGTTTAATTCCCATTCAAATCACAGATTTAATCTAGTAGCAATTGACATAGAGCACAATTTATATAAATTGAATTTATATTAAATTATCATAAGGCCATTAATAGACAAATTGCTTCCCAGATGTGTTAAGTGCATAAAGATGAGTACCTTCCAAAAATAAATGCATAATGGATAACTCAAAGATTCTTTATTACATTGCTTCTTTTAAATTTTGTCCAGAAAATGGGCTGTATTAATATTTTGAACGTACAAGATTTGAAACCTGCAACAAACCATACCCAGATGAGTACCATACACTAATGGATGGAATATATTTATTTATTATAGATACAAAGATAACAATTTAAAATTATTTTCAATAAAGAATATACTGTACTTTAATTTTATATGACTACTCTACACACACACACACACAAAACCAAGTCATCTCTCCATAAATATACTATAAATCAAAAATGTTGGCTGTGTTTATGATGACGACATGATCAAAGGACATGCTGCTTAGGGTCAATTGATTGCCTTTCTTCAAGCCAATTAATATCAGCAGAAAAAAATCACATATCAATTTAACACTATAAGAGTTAAATAATACACCCCAAATATTAGATTTCTATGTATTTTCTACATAGTGCCTACATGAGGATTAGGGTAAAACACTTAATGTCTATGATACAAGATATTAAGACTCCACTCTGATATTTAATCTCTCTCGCTTCCTTTTGTTCAAATAATTTTCAATCAATTGGTGGTCTAACTTTTGCCACACTACAATGATGACTTAAGGAATAATTTGGGATAATTTAATCAATGGAAATCCTTAGGTTTTCTTTTCAAAGAAGCATGCTTTGAAGCTTACTGATACTTTAATTAATATAAATTTTTACTGGTGGTTTATATGTACAGGTCAATTATTTCTATCTCTATCCAGTTCCGCTGTTCTCTGCAGTGAAATTTTTTTGTTGTTGTTTTTTGAGACAGAGTCTCACTCTGTTGCCCTGGCTAGAGTGAGTGCTGTGGCGTTAGCCTAGCTCACAGCAACCTCAGACTCCTGGGCTCAAGCAATCCTACTGCCTCAGCCTCCCAAGTATGGGACTACAAGGCATGTGCCACCATGCCCGGCTAATTTTTTCTATATATATTTTTAGTTGTCCAGATAATTTCTTTCTGTTTTTTTAGTAGAGATGAGGTCTCGCTCTTGTTCAGGCTGGTCTCGAACTCCTGAGCTCAAACAATCCACCCGCCTCGGCCTCCCAGAGTGCTAGGATTACAGGCGTGAGCCACCGCGCCCGGCCTGCAGTGAAATTTTTGAATTGTGATAAGTAACTCTCCCATACCGGTTTCATAAATATGATTTCTACATTTTTATCAAGATTTTGTTGTTGAAAACAACTGAATCAAGAAGAAAGCCTTCTGGAAAATTCATCTAGAGTGTGTGCTCTTAACCGTGTTAAGTCAATAGACCCCTTTGACAGTCTGCTGAGGTTTATGAACTCTATCTTAGAGCAATATTGATATTAATATATAAATATCAAAACATTTTGAAAGATTATATAATAATATATATTTTTTGTATTAAATATAAAACACTAGCAGCAGGCTAATAATGTCTCAGCTATAATTTCTAGAGAAGAAGATGAATATAAACTAGATTTTGAGCTACCTATAACAACTATAATATGACACAAAAATATTTAGTTTCTATTGGTGGAAATCACAGGTACTATTAATACCACTGTGGCTGGTTGCCAACAATCATAACTAAAGGAAAAGCTACACTTCAGTTATTAATTCAGGTTTTAAAAATAAAGTCAGGATACCTGATTTAAAGTGAGATGAAGTCATTAATTAACATATTTTATTTACAGTTATAAATAGCTACGGTTTCAAGTAATTCTGCTATAATCCAGTTTGCTTTTCGTCATTCCTATAAATATATTGTGAAAGTTTAGTAAAATGTCTCCTAAAATTAATTGTCTTTCAGCGTAAATTTGATTTCTAATATTGCACATGAATTTCCAAAGAATAAAAGGCATTCAATTTCGTATATTAACTTTTCATTTGTCTGTCCTCTGTGCAGGAGTTGCTACCATTCAAAAACTTCAATTTTCAAGTGGTAAAATCTTTAAGAAGAATATGTGTGATACATAACTTCTGCTTTATGGAAATTGTAGTAAACATGATATTTAGAGACCAGGATAAACTCTGTTCATTAAACACAAATATAGGTAACATGTTCCTACCACAAAATAAATACATCCTTCCATATTAACATGGGTGCAAACACAAAATTATGGGTGCACCTAATATTATCCTGTAAATTTTAGTAAATGCAATTCACACTGGCAGTGCTATTTGTCTTTTAAAATAAACATTATCTTTACAGTCTCGATTTCCTAGTTTTCCCAGTGTTGGTCCTTAAGTAATTTGTTTACATCATAAAAATAATTTAATTTACATTAAAAAAAATCACCATCCAACCAGCTAGTGTATCAGTATTACCCAGACTTTGAATTACGGAGACATATTTCATTTGAACATACATCCATCAAATTAGCTCCGTATGTCAACTCAAGGAGCATTAACTTTTAACTTTCACGTGGACAGGAGATTCTATTAAACCAATGCTGACAAGGTAGTTTCACAGCTCTTGTTTTTATGTGAAACCGAAAAGTTAATTTAAATGCATACTAGAGAGGCTTGGTTTTATTGAATATGTGGGATCTATAGTACATATCATTTTAGCCTAACACCTGCTGTGTTTGGACGTGTGGATGAGAAAGTGGTGTGCACACAGCCTTGGCCTCAGCAGTGACTACTGAATTTAGCGGGTTACAGGCAGGGGAGAGCCATCCCTGGGGTGAGTGCAGATGAGATTGGTGGGAGGGAGATTGAGAAACAGAATGAGTCCTGAAGACAGTTCCAACAGCTTCAAAACTTTGCCTGAGCCTGGCACTTTGCATTACATGCCACCTTAATTTACAATCTGTATTTTAGCGTTAGCACTCGTAACCTTTCCTCTGTTTTAAGTCATGAAATCCTACAAGTTTAAGGGATTATAATGGTAATTTACTTCAAAACCCCCAATTTAGCAATTGCAGAGATGAAGTTCAAAGAAATTTAAGTTTATGACTTTAACTTTTCTTTTTCCCTTCAGAATACAGCTGATGCATGTGTTCTGTCTGGTCATGGTAAAAGAACACTGACTACTGGGTATCTGGGAATAAAATTAACGGTATCCTAGAGGGAAAAAAAAGAACTCTGGAAAATAGCCTACCACAATAGCAAGTGGAAGAAACAGGAGCTGAATAGACTTCAGTTCTGAGAGAGTCATATTGGAAGGGACACGTGGCCTCCAGTTGCAGATAAATAGGACCCCGTGGATTTGTCGAGAATTAAGTCAAGCATATCAGCTTCTTTGACTCAAATTCCTTGTCCCCTTCCACTGACTTTTCTCTGGAAACTTTTCAACCTAAATTGTCAGTCTGAATACTCTTTGGACCCATGGACTCTGGACATAAATTCAACTCTGGTTAACCAGAGTATAATTGATTGCTCTATATATTTTTTTAAAAAAATTTATCATGTTCATTTTCTTGAGTATTTTATGCTGCTAAATATTTTTATTTTCAAAAAAAAACCTCTCATTTTTATCAGGCAATTTTGTGGCTTAATTCACATGTCCTTAAAAGGAACAAAGGAGAGTACCCCCAGGCTCAAACCTCGGTTAGATCTTTCCTTTCTTTTTTTTTTTTTAATTTTTGGTCTTAATTCCTGGGTGATCTTATCCAGGATCATGGCTTCAAATATCATCTCTTGATTCATGACTTCAATATTATATTCAGTGTGAGACTCTCTGAAAACTCCGGATTCATTTATCCTCAAACTCACTCTCTGTCATCTGCAACCATTATCTCAAAGTCAGGCTTTATATGTCCAAAGTGCACAGAAGAAACTTCAATGAACAGTCGTTGCCTCTCACTCTTCTACTATAACACAAGGAACTATTTTATTTTTTATGCTTGCAACAACACACATACACATCCACACGTTGTGCTGGGCATCCTCTAGGATGATCACAAATGATCCCATCTTCTGGATGCAAAGCCTTTGGTAATTCCCACCCCTCAACTAACTTGCTTCTAACAAACAGAATACATCAACTTTGAGAGAATGGCACCTTATAATTAGGTTACCAAAGACTGCAACTTGGGTTTTGCTAGCCGACTCTCCCCCTTGCTGGCCTTCATGAAGCAAAACAAACAAAAAGTCACGTGGCAAGGAACTGAGGGCGGTGTGCAATCGTGAGGACCAGACACCCTTAGCTCAACAACCCCTAAGGAGATGCGTCCCGCCAAGCGCGTGGGTGAGCTTGGAAACAGATCCCCCCCTAGTGAAGCCTCAGTTGAAATGCCAGCTCTGGTTGACACTTTGACATGAGACTGTGAGAGACCATGAAGCAGAGAATCTCTGCCCAACATTCTTGACCCACAAAACTGTGAGATAACAACTGTATTTTAAGCTGCTAAGTTTTTGGGTGATTTACTACACAGTGATAGGTAATTCACATACATCTGTACTTTCTAAACAGAAATTTGAGTATATTCTATGCACCATTCTATATCTTACTTTTGCTTCTTTATTATAACATATGAATTAATTGAGGATTAAGCAATGACATAAGTGAGATAAATTAAATGAGTTTGAAATAGGTGCTCAACATAAAATAGCTGCTCTTTTTTTAGTACTGTTGACCCTTGAAATTGGAACTGCATGGGCCCACTTACATGTGGATTTTCTTCTGTCTCTGTCACCCCTGAGACAGCAAGACCAACCAACTCCTCCTCTTCCTCTTCCTCCTCAGCCTACTTTATGTGACGATGACAAGGATAAAGAAATTTATGATGATCCAATTCCACTGAATGGATAGTAAATATATTTTCTTTATGACTTTTTAAATAACACTTTCTCTTCTTTAGCTTCTTTTGTATTGTAAGAATGAGTATGTAATACATGTAACATACAAAATATGTGTTAATCACCTCTTTATATTATCACTAAGGCTTCCAGTCTACAGTATGCTATCAGTAGTTCAGTTTTCAGGGAGTCAAAAGTTATATGTAGGTCTTCAGCTGCATGGGGGGAAGGGTGATTGGCATCCTTAACCTTTACATTGTTCAAGGGTCAACTGTAGTTAGACTTAGCTCTGCTGCAAGGGCCACCACCCACCACAGCTGCTGCAACAATGATTACAACACATGTAATCATTACTACCATGGCTATGGCTACAACTAGAACTTTGTTGACCACAACAAACACATCTCTGTCTCAAGGTCTTTGTACTTACTCTTCCATTGTCTGGAGTTGTCTTCCCACATGTCCCTACCCGGCACTTTGTCTCATTTTACCCAGATTTGAGTCGAACTGTCACCTCTTCAGGGAAGCCTTCTCTGTCCACCCTATCCATAATAGCACTGGCACACTAACATCTTTCCCCTATGTTTTATTTCATAGTTTATATCATTATTGAGAACAATAAAAGCTGATATCCAGGAGCTGGGCTGACACTCACAGATGGGCCTTGATGTTTTCCTGGCCAACATAAAAAATTTCACAGAACACCAACATGGTTCAAGGCCACCTTGTGACCGTGATGAAATGAGACCCAAAAAAAAAAAAAATTATAATTGTGCCTAAGCACAGTCAGAAAACATGCTGCAAAACAGAAATATCCCAAACTTTCCTCTTTCTCAGCTAAAATGAAAGACTACTGCATCTTTACAATCCCAGCCTTAGTCTCACTCTATTCTTCACTCCTAGATAAGAGTCATTAAAACTCACAATCAGAATTAGCCCAATTTCCTGACAGTATCCAATCCAAGCAAAACCCTGTTTTTCTAGGAACCTCCCACAAATTATTTAACACAAGCTCAAATTCTAAAAGTTCTTCCTAACACATCGTTATTGAGCCACCCCAATACTTGAGTTACTCGAAGGTTACCAATAGCGTGTGTTGTCCTTTGTTGCAACGAGAAATAAATCCAGCTTTGTTTCACTAAGGGTGTGTCGGTGGTGCTCTTTAGTTGGAAGCCATTGACGTTACCTAAGCTAGCTACTTATTTCTTTATTGGTTAATTGTAAGATCTGGGAAGGCAGGGAGTTTTTGCTGTATGTCTTCACAATCATATCTCTAGTACCAAAACCAGCATGGCATGCGCTAGGTGTTCAATAAATGTTTATTGAGTCATTGAAAGAAGTACCCTTACTCCAACAGATCTTTTTCTTCTCCCCCAGCCACAAAGCTGTGATCCAGTAACTCGAATTGTGTAATAATCAGGAACACACAGATTTTGGGGGTCCTCACTAGAGAACCCCTTATCTCTTTTGGATAAGACTTTTCTAAGTGACTTCACATTACGTAACTCGGAAATTGAGACTCTACTCTGGATTTTCTTCTTAGGTGTAAATCTATTTCATGGATACACAGAAACTTCTCTCTTCCTTAACTGCTCATTAACAGGCAATAGAAACAAAAAATATCAACTTAAAGCGAGTTTTTTATAAACAAATAATTAGGCTTATGGGCAAAACAGGTATAATTAACTTCCCAGCTAAAACTGAAATGAAGTTCTAGAATTCCACCATTGATCACAACCTACTTTAAAACAGGAACTATAAGGTTGTAATTATTCTGAGACTACAAGTTGCAAACAGCTTCTACTGCCAATATCGGCAATTGTGGTGATAGATGGCTTTGTGATTCTAAAGGGTTGAAAGCATCAATAATTCTTTTCCCTGAGTCTGCTCTATTTCTGATGAAGTCTCATACTTTCTTTCTCAAGATCTTAATTTAGGCATCAACCCTACTGTCTTCAGAGATTTTCATTAACATGCTCATTATTATTAGGTAATTATTTGCATCCTATCAATATCTATATAATTCTATCTAATGTTCTCTTCTTAAGCTTCCCTCTTTGTTCTGTTTGTTTGTAAGTTGCTAAGTCATTCTATAGAAAATAGGAATATGTAGCTTTAGTAAATCACAGCAATTTCTTCAAAATAAAGGTTAGAATGGCAGAGGAGGGATTTCTTTAAAAGAATAGGCAACTAAAACTGAGTGGTAGTGATATGGCTAAGGATCCAGTTCAAGTGATTATGCTCTACCTACTTTCTAGTTCTTCGGCCATTAGGATGCCACGTTGGTCCTTATCCTTGTGCATGGCATGAGAAGTATCAGAAAATGCTACTACAAATAATTACAACCGTCAAGAACATTTACAAGTTGCTTGAATTTTTTACTGGCGCTAAAATCCAAGCTGCTGGCCCAAAGACTTGAAAAGCTACTGAACGAAATTACTTGAAAGCTCATTATTTTCCATTTCATTTGTGATCTTAATGGTAGTATCAACACTCATTTGAAGAAAAGAATTTGTTTATTTTCTTATATTTCAAGTCTTAAAGGTACCCTTATCAGATACACTCATTTTCTTAAATGTGGTTGCAACTTCTTGGTTATTATATTAACACACGTGTCCACCTCCCTTGTTTCCACCACTCTCAACTGCTAGCGCATTGAAATCCTATTTCCACACTGCCTGCAGTAGCTAGGAGATGCCAGGCTAGAGAGTTTGCAGCTCCACCATTGTCGTCTTGGATTACACCATGAATGCCAGACCATCTGTCAGGGATGTGCTGCCAAGAGTGGCTATTTATCTGGCTTCTCTGTCAATTTAAGAGGACTTAGCGAGCTGGCCACCTGCCAGCAGCTACAGAACCAACCTTCGGAGAGATGACTGCCGAGGAAATGACTGAAATGGTACAATTTTAATCTCCCTTTTCATTTATCCAATTTCTCCACATCTGCACGTAATGACAGGGGAACCGACTCAACCCCCTTTGTACCACCACACCCTGTCGTGATGATCCTTTCTCTTCCTTTCTGTGACTTTCTTCCTGTCAAAACCTCACCCATCCAGTTGAAATTACAGCCCTAGGTGAAATCGAAATATTACCTCTAGATTTTGTGTTTTTCTTGACTGTTGGCTTAGCACATTTATTAAATATCCATCACACATTATGTTGTTATTGTCAGATATCTAATAGACTGTGCATTAGCTCCCTAGTCAGGAATGCAGAAGTCTCTGCAATTCCCTAATCTTCTAGCAAGTGACTAGCCCATAATATCCACTAAGAAATTACTGCAAAAAAAAAAATTGAAATGAAGAGGCAAATGTCTAACCAAATTCAGGGTTGGTGGAAATGTTCATAAGAAGTAATCATTGAGTTTTCCTATAGGGCCAAATATTGGAAATATAAAGACAAGTTGGACACAGGAGATTAAAGTCTAACACAGGAGTCAGAGAGCCCCCATTCCAGTGTGACAGACGCATCTGCAATGAGCAAAGGGGGTAGACTTCTAAAGAAATGATTTTAACTAAACTTCACATATGTAATAACCGAATCATCTAATGTTCTGTCTCTTACAAACACAGATAGAAAAAATAATACAAGTAAGAGCTTCACAACATGGTCCAGTTTATTCCAATGTGCAGAGAATGCGTTACAGTTGGTTGGCTGGTCGGTTTGTTGTTTGTTTCCACAGGAAACACCTTCAGTTGCAAAATCTGACTATACATTTGGCAGATTGTTTTTGGCAGAAGGAAAAAGTTTTGAAGAAAAATGAAAAGACCACAGACATCAGATTTGTTTTTTTATTATCTTGGGAGAACAGCTATCCAAATGTCCCCAAGCACAATTATTTCAAATGAAAACTTGTTAATGACTTTGAAGCAGAACATGGGAGGAAGCAGATTGATAAGCAGAGGTCAGGGGTCGCGAGAAAACGTAATGGCCATGCAGAGTCAGGCTGGCTCGCAGGCCTGGTGTTCAGAGCAATGTCCATGTTGTAAGCCTTGCCTGTAGTCCGAAGGGCTCCTCAGAGGATGGGGTGGATGTGTCCAGTAAGAACATTGGCACCATATGCATGCAATGGGGAAAGTCCCTTAGAACAGGAGCTCTCATACTTGGCTAATGTTGAAATCTCCCAGAGAGTTTTGAAAAATACCAGTGCATGGGTCCTACCCCAGAGATTTTAATTTTATTGGTCTAGAGTAGAGCCTAGGCTTTGGAATTTTTTTTTTTTAAATCTTCAAAAGCTTGAAAACCACTGTCATAGAAGACAAGGTGATTCAAGACATACTGTTAGGGGAAGTTGATCAAACAAACCCTGAAAACAGATACAGAATATAGCAGAGACCAAGAATCCCAGCATATCAAATAGTTTGAAAAATTGAAACACATGAGTACACAATTGGTAAAGAAATATCCCTATGGAAGTCATAGAGGACTTTTAAAAGAGAGGGATAAAATACCATACAGAGTGCTGGCCAAGCATGTAGCAAATGTAGAATGTGTCCAAGACCCTGTGGCCAGGAGTTGAGGATCAGAATGGGACTTACCCAGAAATGTACCAAGACACAGAAAAGGACAATTTGGAGAGGCCCTGGTAGAACAGCACCAAGAAGTCATATTCAGCCCCTCACTGATAGTAACACAAGGTCACTCTTTCATCAGATTTAGGCAAATAAACAATTTGCATAGTTGTACCAACAAGTATACCCACATATCCCCTATCATCTGCCATTAATGCTATTTGGTATTTCTTAGCTACTTGTTAGCTTGTAAAGTCCTAAGTTAAATAATTTTTTTAGATATATTAAGCCAGATATAGTTGCATCTTATTTGGGCCAACTTTCTGAAGGTCACAGAGAAAAATTAAACGCCCATTCAAGGACTACTACACTGGTCATACCCAGATAGGAAATATTACACAAATGTGGGACTTTACCACACTTTTGGACCACATGGACAAATGTCAAGTGACCTTCATGTTAAGACATTGTTTTATGTTTTGCCCTAGAGAAATAGCTGTTTTTTGTAAAAGTCTTTATTAATATCTATGCAGTTTTCACATATACTAAAAGAGAATAATGTTTGTAAAGTTGTAATGATCAACATGAACTTATGCCTACGGCTAAGGGAAGGTGGAGCTCTATAATTGAGACATGGGCTTAGTTTAGGCAGAAAATGCTTAAACATATTTTTTTCAAAAGAATAAATGTTTAAGTATTACAAAATGACAAAATTTTTACATCTTTTTAAATCATAACATGTAATTTTCTTAGTATCTGTTTCCGAAGCTGAGAAAATGTATGGCAAGAGCAGACAAATCAAACTATGGTAGAAACTTCCTATTATGTAAAATGATATATGTTCATTCCCCAAATCATTCCATCCAGGAATTTCCAAGATCTAAAAATTCCAAAGATATTTTATTCTTTCAAATATTTTAACACATTTAATTTAAATATTCTCTCTCCTAGATTCTACCTGGTCAACTCTATTTCCAAACATCTGCTTCTCTGCTGAGCAGCATGACCTGGATTTCAGGACTCTATGATTTCAAGAACTGGATGTTAGTTAGTGACTATTCTCTCTCATGCAATGTCTCATGTGAGAAAGAGTAATGAAGTCTCGTGTTAAAAGAAAAATTTTAGACAAATTAAATACAGCAGAGTTTATTTGAGCAAAGAACAATTCACGAATCAGGCAGCACCCTAAACCAGCAGAAGTTCAGAGAGTTCCACTCAGCAACATGGACAGGCAGTATTTATAGACAGGAAAAGGTAGAGATATACAGAAACAGTTTGGTTAGAGGTTGGCATTTGCCTCACCGGACAGAATCTGATCAGTTCATCATCTGTGATTGGTTGAAGTTTAGTTGCTATGATTGGCTGAGACGCAGCTGCTTGTTACAAGAATATGTTTTATGTTAGGTTGCAGCTTGTTTACATACTACGCTAGGTTGTAGCTTGCTACATATGGAGGGAGAATTAGGCCAGATTTAATTTACTTTAACACTCGCAAAGGATTTCAATACAACTCTCAAAAGAGTATTGACACAATTCTCTGGTTTTCTTTGTGTCCCTTCCCCAACTGATTGTTCAACACACAGTCACTCGTAGATGCGTACACACTCAGTTTAAAATATCACTATTCAAATCGCAGTCCATGAACCAGTAGCATCAGCATCCTTGGAAGTTTGTTAAAAATGCATCATCTCCGGCCACCCCAGGACTGTCTGAATCAGAAGCAGCTTTAACAAGATCCCTAGTGATTTGCATGTAGGTTAAAATTGACAGTTATGGCTCCAATAACTTGTCCTTCAGATTTCTTTGGATATTTCCCATTTGCATTTCACATATTTAAAGTTTTTGTTTTCATTTTTTTCAATCTTAATTTCACAAATAATGATTGTTGGAAAAAAATCATAGTAGGCAAAGCAAACAAACAAATGAGCAAATGAGTTTTTGGCTGTTCTATTTCTATGTCTTATCTTCTAGTTATCTCATATTCTTTTAAAGCTTTTACTATAATTCTTATGCAAAATATTTTCCTTTTTACATGTCACTCATTTCTCTGAGTAACCAGTTTCAGATTCAAAACATGCTTACTGGATACTTTCATCATGATAAGCTCTCAGTATTAAATAAAATACTAGTCTAAAATCTAATTATCTTTTGCCTTCAAGATGTCTTGTTTTTGCTGTTACAAATGCTAAAAAATAACAATAATTACAACAAAACAGATTCCCATGCAATTTTGATGATATTAGTTTGAAAAACTGAGATCTAAGAAAATATTAAGTATTGCTTCCCTCCTTGAAAGAGGCATCCAACTTTTTGAAATATCATTAGCCCAGTGTGTACTTATGTTACATCTCAACATATTTCTTTGCATTTGTATTTCAAATGCTAAGTTTTAGGTTTATGTAGGGGAGGAGGGCTACCTTGTATTGGCATTATAACAAATACCTAGATTTATCACTCAATTAAAAGTCAGAAGCCCTGTCAATTCTAATGTATAGTATTGGGAATTCCAATTTTCCCAATTACTTTTGAAGAAATAATTGGAATTGGGGTCTTCTTAATTACAGCAAAATTAAATATTTTGCTACTACACTACACTGAGAGCATGTTCATATTCCTAGGTGAACGCTTTGTTTGCATTCACATTCTTCTTACTTTTTTTTAATTCCCGAAGACTAGGGAAACCTGCTACATTTCACAGCTCAGAAGATATTCAAGTGTAATGAACATTAGCCTACTCAACACACTAGGCATTCACTCATGAACTTCAAAGGAGTTTCATTATGTTTGAAGTGAAAGTTGAATGCTACATTATTTTTTTATTTCAAGTTCGAAAATAAATAGAAACAGGACAGTGAGAGAATGGTGTGCAAAAAAAAATCATTTCAATCATAAAAATACGATATGAGCCTATGGTCTCTGCCCATACGAAAAGCCGGGAATAAAAAAAGTTCAGTTATATTTTAAAAAGTTAAGTAGAAAATTGCCATTGATTGAAAAAAAATTAGATGTTCACATTTTAGTTTTTCTTAGGTGATGTGATAGTGTTGTGGGGTGGGTGCGTATTTCGAAAACACACAGTTAAAATTTATTCCTTTTCCTTAGATCAATACTGAGATGACTTCCTTGTCAATAAATGCAACACTGAATCAGACGAGGTCAAATGCAAAGGTTGAGTGGTTTCTGGCTTACCGAGAATGAGAACCCAGGCTCACATCAAGCTTCCCCACAGTGCTTCTGCCTTGCTGCCTCCTGGAAGTCACCTGCTCCCCTGGGTCTGCTCCCCCCACAGCCTGCTGCTTTTTATAAACATGTCCAGTTCCATTTCCCGCAGCCCTCCCCACTTGCCTTCCTCTGCATAAGCAAGCAAAGCCTAAAAACAGCTCTCAAGACACTGACTCTAGTTTTGTCTTTTACCAGCATGGGATGCTGGTTCCAAAATGAAAATTCCTGCACAATTAATCAGAATCTCTGGACGTGAGGTCTAAGAATACATACCTGAGATGATTTATTTTCAATAAATGTTGAGAACCATTGTATCTAATACATAGAGAATGTCGATCCAAGTCTTAGACACCTCTAGCATTTGCCAATGTCCCTATCCAGTCTTGTGAAGTGATTGATCTGGAAACTGTTTGGGAAAAGATAACTTGGAACTTACACAATAACTAACGTTCTCCTATTTACCTTGAGAGTTACTTACAGTGTTAGAATTTATAGGATGTACCTGTCAGGAGGCTGTGATGAGAAAACTCTGGAGTAGGTGTTGTTAAACAGATGAAGCTAATTTGGAAGAGAGAGAAACTTCAAAAACTTAGGAGGCCTGATGGGTCTACAAAGCTATTCATGACGTTTCCCTTAACCGTCTTACTTGGAAAATAATCTAACAGCCTTTATCAATGTCTAGCAAAGTAGAATTTAAAAATGTCCTTTATGATTCAGACAAGTGAACGTAAAAGAAAAAAACAAACACACGGAATACCTAAAACACACATAAGCATATGTGTACACACACACACAGATCACATAAAATACAAGAATGTATATATATACACACACAAATATATACATATATTAATATATTGTTAAATATGTATTTGGTGTTTTACATAAATGTGTATGTAAATGTGTTTTAAAATATCCAAATGAAAAAATGTATATCCCTTAAAAAAATACAGGTTCACGACATACACTGTACCCTCTGAAACACTCTGAAAATACAAGTGATGCGTGGGTAGCTGCAGCTGCAGCCAAGGAGAGTAGACGGGAGGCGTGACCACAGAGCTCTCTTCGCATTGGACACCGCTCACATGACATGCCAGACTGCATGAGAAAGAGGTAAAAAGCTGTGTGTGGGGAAAAAAAAAGGATGTTCTTAAAAACAGATTCAGCAATTTCAGAGCTCTGGTGTCTGCAGAATAAAATAGTAATTACATTTCTGTGTCAATTAGAGCAAAACAATTAGCGACAGCAAAAAGATGAAGGTTCAAAAGGATACAGCAATATCAGCTATTTTAATCAGGCAAGTCAAAGGCAGAGCTACAGGTTCCCTCTTAAAATGGGAAGGTGGGGAAGGGAAATCTGACTTAACTGGAACTAAGCTGTGCTTAACACTGTTGAAGGGAAGAGAGAAACATGTTGCATTAGAGAAATATGGTTACTTATTCTTGCTCCATTAGGTCTTTTTCTTCTAAAAATGTACAAAAGTTAAACGTTTGTGATTAAACATCAGTATCCATACTTTATTTAACAAAAAACCCAACTGACTTGATAATAGGAAACTTTGTGTCTATCCAAAAGCCACACCTGGGGACTGTCACCAAGGAAGCCAAATGTAGAACGATCAGAGCAACAAAATAAATCATCACAGTACTGGATTATAACTCATGAATAAAATAAATATGTGGATGCCCATACTAACATACATAAATAATTGAATACCTAACTAAATGGTGAAGAGAGGCAGTGTTTCCTTACAGAAAATTAAAATTAATAAATTTGGAAGGAATGAGGGAAATACAAAATCACTCTTATGGATACAACATAATTGTTGTTGGTAAGATCCATGGATGGATGTTAAAATCATTGGGTGAAATTTTGAGAAGAAACAGGCTATCAGCGTAGGCTCAAAGTAACTTTACAAAGGAGAAATCTGACACACACCACATTAACCGAGAGTTGAAGGACCCTATTACAAGCAAAAGGACATATTGACAAAGATACCTCATGACTTTATACCTTGAGAAGGATACAACATCGCTTCCGTGGTATTCTTGCCAAAAAATGCACAAGCTTGATTTAGTCATGAGAAAACATCAGGCAAACCAAAATTACATGACATGACCAGTTATTTAAAAAAATCTGACTGTCAAGGTCATGAAAGTTGAGGAAAGACTAAGGAAGTGTGACAAATTGAAGGCTATTAAAGATACACAGGGACTAGATGCAATCAGGGACATTGAACTGCATTCTGGAACACAACTGGGGGACTTTGGAGGTTCATAACTGATGTTAATTTCGTGGTTTTCATAACTGAACTATAATTATGTAAGTTGTTAACACTGGGGAAGCTGGGTGCAGGGTAAATGAGGGTTCTCTGTACCGGTTTTACGACTTTTCTATAAATCTAAAATTATTTTAAATAAAAAGATTTTTAAAAAGATAAAGAGGTGGCATTTTCATATGGACCCATTCTTTCTTGTGCTATTTGTAAATTAAACCATTTTATTTCCCTCCTGGTACACATTTGAGTTTATTCTTCTGAAAGTTGCTAGTGGTGTGGGAATGGACACATCCTCCCATGCAAACTGCCAGGTCTGTTGGTGAGTGACAGTCCAGCCCAATTACTAATAAAATGCATTTACCGTTAATATATATGTAGTTACACTTTTTAGACATTATAATAAGTAAAAGAAAATCACTGATGAATATAGCACACAAAATGAACTGTTAATTGCCCCTAAATATTATTGTGGGAAAATTGGTTTTGCACATGGACAACATTTTTAGCACTAATATATATAATACAACTCATTTAAAACACATTTAGTACCCCAAAAATAAAATTTAGTAAATTTAAGGCATTGAGTAATTGCTTTTTATTAAGGGTTTCTTAATTAGATACTTGCTAAATAGGTTTATTAGTGGTCACAAAATGAATCCATAATGCAACTTGTAAAAACGTAGAATTTACCGTGTCATGGGCACTCTCTTCATGGTTATTACTATAAGAGGAGCTGGGCATGTGATGGATAGGCTATATTTTGCTTAATGTTTGCTTTGAGGTATTTTATTGTTCTAAATAGGTAGTAAATGTCCATTTAAAAAGAAAAACAACAGTCAGCAAGCTGCATAACAAACAACTGAAAGGCCATCTATGTTTCTACCAGTTTTAATCAAGGAAGTGAAAACAGTCATCCTCAATCATCCTACATGGGAAAGTCACTTTCAAATGGAGCCATGCTGACTACTATGTAAGCCACAGCAGGAGAGCTGCATTGCAGGTGCTCAGAGCCAGTGCACTGCAGCAAATTTCAGCCTTTAGTCCAATAAGAGTGTTTCTCTCTCTCTCTGTCTCTCTCTCTCTCTCTCTCTCTCTGGCATCCATCCAAGTTTATTTCAAGTCAATTAATTTTGAAACCAAAAATAACTATATCAGGAAATATAATACACCCAACAAATTATCTAAGACCATCGCAATACTGAAAACTCACATTTTTTTCCAATTTGAATACACTGCCTAATAAATGCTCAGACTGTGTCCTTTTTCTTTTAAATTAATCCAAATGCTTATAACAGTGTTTGTAATTGTGACCACACTGTGTGTATATCTTACATGGACTCAAAAGAAAAAGGTTTTGCATCAAATAACTGTTGAGCAAGAATTAAGTTAGCTTTTACTTCTACATTAGTGGCATGAATAATACTGGACAGACAAAAGTCAATGACTGATTATGGCAGCTCTCTTTCATAAAATATGGAAAAGTGGGCCAAAGGCTAACGTATTTGATAAAGAGCAAATAAGAGATACAATGACTGGACAATATAGGAATAGTAAATGATGAACAAAGTTTTCCTTTGTGCACATTTGCCTTTGTTTGTTTGTTTGTAACAGAGGTAAAAGAAGGTTGGTATTAGTTATGGTATATTACAAAAGACAATATTTTTAAATTTGTTTTATTTTTAACTGTTACGTGTACATAATAGTTGCATTTATTTATATGATACATGTGATATCTGATATAGGCATACAATGTGCAATAATCCAATCAGGGTAATTGGTGTATCCATCACCTCAAGGATTTATCATGTCTTTGTGTTACGAACGTTCCAATTCCACTATTTTTGTTATACACAGGGCACTTTGATTAAAGAAGCTTTATTGATATATTTCTTGATAAATACAGTAGAGTGGGGGAGGGGTTAACCAGTTTTGTTAATAACAGACATCACGCTTAAATGTGACTAACAGTCTTCAAGTTCTGGAGATGAAGATAATCTATTTTCCTTCTCCGCAGCAGTCTTCCTCCTTATGAGGTGGGCAGCCAAAAATTGACCCTTCCATTATATGTGTACAGAAAACAACTCATTTCTAGTCATTATTTGTTTGGTCAATATTCATTCAGTTAAGTCTATTGGATGATACTAAACATCGGAGCCTGAGCTTGATGAGGGGGATTGACTGTAAAACACAAAAGGACCTGACCGCAGGGGACTTCAGTTGTGCTTGTGCTACAAGATTGTGCCTTCATCTGAAGAGTAAGGAGAAAGTGCTGAAGAGGGAAAGTGAGGGGGAGATGACATCGAGAGAGGCTTGGCGAATAGAGAATGGCCAGGAGGTCAGGACGTTGACAGTCCTGACAGGAGAGGCTAATTAGGAGGCCACTTCAGTGGACCATCCAAGAGATGACAATCTTGAATGGAGTTTTTTTGGGAAAGAGATAAGGGGATAGATTTATAATATCCTTAAGGGATAAACACACAGATCTTGGAGATGAATCAGATAGGAAGTGTGACAGAGGGTTGAATCCTGGCTTGATTTCAACTTTTGACAGCTAAGTGGATGGCACTGCTTTTCCTCAAAATGGGAAACACTGGAAGAGGACAGCAGCAGAGAGCTGGGGAAAGATGCGTTGCTGGAGTAAGGCTCAGAGCATGAAAAACAGGGTGATATTCCTGTCAACCCAGTGGTGGGTCTGTAGAATATAAAAGAGAGGATATATCAAAGCCTTCCAGCTGGTACTCTTCATGGATGGATATTTTATACTCTAGGAAATGCTCTGTCATTTTAATTTTTCTGGTAATGACTTGGGAGCTAGACCCTATCCTATGTCTGGGTAAATGTTTCCACTAAAGAATATGATTGTCATTCACCGTAGGGCAGGAAGAAATAAGGCGTTTGTAAGAAACTGCCTTTCCCATTGGACAGTGAGCTTTATGCTTGAGGGAGGGTGACAACTGTCCCACTTTGGGTGGGAGGACAGCAGGACAGAAGACTAAATAGGAGAACCTATTGGAATGGCACGATTAATGGACTCCAGGGACTGTGATAATTGATATCCAACTGAAGTCAGTTTTTCTGCATTATAATCATTTTCTATTATTTCCAAGACTTCTATAATTTTTGTCTGAAAACTATAATGTTGTCCTCCCTGTATTTGGTGAATTAAGGGGAAGACCTGAGCTTCAGCCAGAAGAAACTGCTCATGAAAAAACAGAGGTAGCCTACTTAGCCTAAACTAAACTTGAATTTGGTCACTAAGTAATAGTCTAATGTGGCCAGTTGGCTGAAATAACTTATAAGGACCAAGATATTAAATAGATTTATTGAATATGACATCATTCCTTTAGAGCCTCCAGAAGAGTTTGGGAAGGGGAAGTACCTACTTAGAAGATCTCACTTCCTGTCATCCTGAGCTAGGAGTTCAAACTGTACTTGGGTATTAAAGGAATGGATGGTATTTCAAAGCTGTATGAATTAGGCAGCAGTTTGCCTTGGTTTCAGTGGACTGCCTGGGAATCAGCGGAAGATTCTATACTTCTCCCCAAACCCACTCCTTTAATGGAAAAACATTCACATGGCAGAAAATAGCTGTATGTGTGTGACTATGATATATTTCGGCAAATCAGTGGCAATTTTTTGTACAATATTATTAACATCACAAAAATATCTTCCTTCAAATTAGGCATTTCAGTAAGACTAAGTCCATGTTTATATTATGTTTTATAGCTTAATTTCTGTACCTAAGCTTCAATTTCCTGATAGAAGCCAATGGAAAAGGAGAAATTGTTACAAAGAAATGTTTAGAGGCATTTCATCACTGTATCAATTTCATACACCATGAAATTTCAACTATGGCAAGGTCAAATGGTACTAAATTTCCACTAAGAACATCATCAGGGAAAATGAGAGATTTTTTTTCTCTTACATTGATATAAATCATACATAGAAAAAGGATATGTGAACAGAAAAATGGAACATCATTTGAAAGCTATCATCAACATTATCACCCATAGTTCTTAATATAAGGATTCTGTCTAATTTGAAATTACTTTTATCAGTGTTTTATTTTCCAGGTTTTTTGTAAGATAAAATATGATGCTTTTCTTATATATTTGGCCTATTTTCTTTCATAGAACTACAATCTCATTCCAGAAGATGCTATTCTCCAATAATTTATTTGGTGCTATTCATTTCTACTGAGAAAAGTTTATCAAATATCTCCAGCACGTGAAAAAAAAAACCATTTCAGAGTCTCTCAATCCTCATAGTCATTTGTAACAATCTTCTTTTAATATGTATTTTGGAAGAACAGGTCATTTTGCTGCTCAATTAAAAAAATTAATTTGTCCCTGTCGAAAATAGAGAGACACATGAATCATTTATAACAGCTTATTTTGAATGAAAACATGAATTCCTTCATCTGAAACATAATTTACCAGAAAGTTTATCACATGAGCAGCTTGGAAGCAGATGTCTGGGTTCAATGGGCATAAATTCATGTCCAATAGCAGCACACAAAATAAGGAAATCATTTTATTAAGAGCACACACAAATTCGTCTGGCATGACACCAAGAATTATGATATAAACTCGTCTTACAGGTTCCTGGCTTGATATAACACATATAAATAATTTAATGACTTCTCAAAAAATAATAGTTAGATCTCCTAATTTTCAGAGGAGCAATATGAAGCCACTGAGCAAGTCAAGTTGTAAGAGTTTCTAGTCCTTTCTCAGGAGAAAGAGAGAAGGGTTTGTAGGCAGCCAGAGCCATGGGAAGAGCCTAAGTTCCACTCTAGATATTATATCACTGGCTATTTGCAGTTCCTCCACCTAATAAAATGCGACAGATTTATATAAAGAAATGGACTATACGTGATGGACCCGACTCAGGATCTATGGGGACACTTAGTTACTCCAGAAACATTTTGTACACAGAAGCAGACAGAGGCACCTGAATGCAGATTTCTCTCCAGAAAAGTTCACACGCAAAGGATCTGGAGTGAAGAACTCCAGACCCAGGTGGATGAAACAAATTGAAGGAAATGGGGGTGTGGAAAGCAGGATAATGCCCCTCAAAGTTGTACACGCCCTAGTCTCGCAACCTGTGCATATGTTGCCTTACATGGTAAAGGGGAATTAGGTTGCAGATGGAATAAAAGATACAAATCCATGGGCATTGAGATAGGGAGATTATTCTGAACTATTTGATTATCTGTATTGTGAGCCCAATGTAATCACACGTGTCCTTGAAAGTGAAAAAGGGAGGCAGAAGGGGAGGTCAGAGTGATTCACCTCGAGGACTTGACCTGCCATTCATTGCTCATGTTGGAAATGAAGAGACCTCGAGCCAAGGAACGTGGGTAATGAATAGATGCTGGAAAGGCAAGAAAACAGGTTCTGGCTTTGAGCTCCCAGAAAGGAACACAATCCTGCCAACACCTCGAGTTTAGCCCAGTTAAGACATGTTTTAGAATTATAGCCTACAGAACTGTAAGATAACAAATTTGTGTAGCGTTAAACCTCCACATTGTCATAATTGTTATAGCAAAAATAGAAACGTAATAAAGGGAGGAAAAGCAAAAGCCTATAAGTGGGATTATGAGACTCCCTTGTCCTCTTATATACAGAGACTTAGAAGTTCTTCCTAAAGCAGTCAGTTTCAAAAAACTTCATCTAAAATATATCTTCCAATCAGATATGTAGGTCCTCATTTCCATATTTAAATAATTGACAAAGATCCTCTGATACCTTAGAAGCTTCTGCCATGAAATAAATATATAAAAACAAACCAATAGTAATCATGCCGCCCCCAAAAAACAAAGGAGATTGGAGAAAAAGATATAATGTGGGGAGAAAAAGAAATTTTCAAAAAGCTGTAAATAATATGGCCAAATGAGATATTAGAAGTTGATACATAGTTAAAATAAATCAGGTAACTCTGGGAAAAGTACATTCATGGAACTTGGAAATGTAAAATATAAAAGCTGAAATTAAAAAGTGTCAATATAGATGCTAGAAAATAAAGCTGAAAAAAATTTCCCAAAAAGTAGGAAAAAAATGAAAAATAGATGAAGGCAGAAAAAACTCTTAGAGTATAAACTCAGGAAATAAAATAAAACCTCTTGAAAGAAAAAAGAAATAAAATAGTGTGTGGTAAGGATTAATTTTGCCCAAGGAGAGATCTGGCCTTTGCCCTGAGTTCCTGAGAAGTAATCACTAAGGTCTGGGAATACCTGCCCGATAAGAATGTTTTTGTTTACCTTGGGGCCTTGGGCCAAGGTCAGACTGTCTGTGCTAATAATGAGATTTATGGCTAGGACTCTGGCTACATCAGATAGTCTATGCTAACAATGTGATTTATGGTGGGGAAGCTTTTAGAGTCTAACTTCAGCCAGGTGAGCCATCAGCCCTGACTATGTGACCAAACCTCAGTAAAAACTCTGGACACCAAGTCTCAAGTAAGCGACCCTGACTGGCAACACTCCACGCGTACGGCACACATCGTTGCTGGGAGAATGGAGCACTGTCCACAAGTCCACTGGGAGGAGACAATTGGAATTCATGCTTAGAACTATACTGAATGCTGTGTCTTTTCCCTGCACTAATTTTAACCTGCATCCTTTTGCTGTAATAAACCATGCTACGAGCATAATAGCTTTCTGAGAGTTCTAGGAATCATTCTAACAAATTATTGAAGATGAGGGTGGTCTTGGGGGCCTTCAAACTTGAAAATGGTATTAGAATTGAGAGTGGTTTTGGAGACTCCTTTTAAAAATTTTTTTTAAATTATCATGGGTACGTAACAGTTGTATATCTTTATAGCGTGCATGTGATGTTTTGATACAGGCCACAGTGTGAATTAATTAAATCAGGGTGATTGGGGTATCCATCACCTGAGGCATTTATCATTTCTTTCCGTTAGGCACATTCCAATTCCACTCTATTAGTTATTTTAAACTATATCCTAACCCTGCAGTCCCCGTCCCCAATCCTCAGGCCATGGGCCGGTATTGGTATCCACAGCCTGTTAGAGACCTGGCCACAGAGCCCTGTGAACTGCCACCCCCCTTCCCGTGGCCTGTGAAAAAACTGTCTTCCATGAGATTTAGGAAGGGGAGTGGGGGTGGAGCGCAGGAGGAGGTGAGCAGTGGGCAAGCCAGCAAAGCTCCATGAAGCTTCATACGTATTTACAGCTGCTCCCCTCCCCATCACTCACATCACCGCCTCCCCCCAAACTCCCTCCATGGAAAAACTGTCTTCCATGAAACCAGCCTCTGGTCAAAAAGGTTGGGAACCACTCCCCTAACTTAGTGTTGATTATAGTCATGTTGTTGTGCTATCAAATATTATTCATTCTGACTATATTTTTGCACCCATTAACCATTCCCACTTAATCTCCCCACTCCCCACTACCCTTCCCAGCCTCTGCTAACCATCATTCTAATCTCTGTCTCCCTGACTTGAACTCTGCAACTGCATACCTATGAGAGTGACTTCAGGAAAACCAAAAACATAAAACCTGACAATATTAAGTGTTGAGACTGTGGAGCCACAGGAATTCTCATTCATTGCTGGTGCATATGCAAAACAGAACAGTAATTTTGGAAATCATTTTGGCAATTTTTCATAAAGTCATACATACTCTTAGCATATGATATAGGAATTCTACTTCTAGGTATTTACTCAACAGAAATAAAAAATTGTGTTCACACAAAAACAGACATGGGAATGTTTATAGCAGTTTTATTCATAATTGCAAAAACTGGAAACAACCCTGTTTTCATCAACAGATGACTACAAAAACAAACTGTGATGCTTTCATATAATGACTATTATTCAGCAATAAAGTGGGATAGACTATTGATGTTTACTTCTATGTAAATTAATCTGAAATGTATTTCTTTAAGTGAAAGAAGCCAAACTCAAAAGAACGCATACTGTATGGTTCCATTTATACAACATTCTAGAAAATGCAAAAATATAGATATGGAGAACAAATGAGCGATTACTAGAGGGTGAAAGGGAGGGGGGCTGAACATGAAGAGTCAGCCTAAGGGAATTTTAGCGGGTTATGAAACAGTTCTATATTATGGTTATATGGATATACACATAATTCCATGCATTTGTAAAAATTCACAGACCTATACATCAGAAAGAGTTAATTTTAGAGTATTCAAATGAAGAAATAATTTTTTAAAAATAAAAACAATGGAAGAAATTACAAAGAATGATCAATAGAATTTATAAGTGTAAAAGTTCTACCATTTAAAAAGAAAACAATGGCACAATGTCAAAAAATTCTGAAGGGGAATTAATTGCAACTTAAAATTATGTATCTTGTAACTCTGTCAATCCAATGTGAAAATAAACAAATGTATTTATGAACATACAAGTTCTGAAAATACTTTTCTCCCACATATTCTTTCTCTGGAAGAAACTGTAGGAATTATTCCATCAAAATGGGTGAGTCAGTTAAATATGAGGAAGACATAAGGAGAAAGATACCGAAGATTCAACACAGGGATGAGAGGAGGGAATTCCCAGCATGAGGGAAGGCAAGCCTCGGGCCGACAGCTATAACGCAGCCTTGAGAGAAGCAAGTGCAGAACGCATCAGGGCAGTAGCAGGCTTTAGAAGGTGTGGCAGAGAAACGTCGGCATCTGAGTTGGGTGGGAGAGGATAAAACTGATAGATCATCGTCATCAAATTGATCATTATCAGTTGGACAAATTGAAATTGTGCATCCCTGGCTAGGATGTAATGAGAAAAACACAGCACCAGTTCTGTGCTGTCATTGTCAAACATGAATAACCTGAATGCAACCATGAGAAATCAGCCAAACTCAAATGAAGGGGCATTCTACTAAGTAAGTGGTCTATAACTTCCATAAAGGTGTCACGGTCATGTAAGTCAAGGAGAGTCTGAAAACTCTTTCAGACGAAAGAAAACTAAAAATATATGACCACTAAATGTGGTACATGATTATGAACTGGATCCTTTTGCTATAAAAGACATCATTGAGACAAGTGGTGAATCTATGGAGTCCACAGATTGGGGGGTAAGAAGGTATTATACTTCCACATTTTCTGTAACATTTTGATTGTTTCCAAATTTTTAAAAATAACAATCCCTTGTTTTTAAACGTGAGTCAGTTTTTAAACCTAGCATTCACTGAAGAAAGGAGAGCCTGCAGGAATGTTTGCAGGAAGATCCACAGGGAGAAGGACCTGCAACATCATGGTGGAAAGTATACGTATTACTGATTTCCCAGTCCTTTCCAAAGGGAACTGCAACCATTTACTACAATAACTAAACATTGTATGTTTAAAGAGGAATAGAAAGTTCAAGGCCAATTGGACAAAGGATCTGAGTTGACATTGGTAACTAGAGATTTGTCATGGTCCACCCCAATGACCATAAGAGTATAGGGATCTCTGGATGAAGAAATAGAATCCTGGCCCAGGTCCAGGCAATGGACCCAGTAGTAGTCATTTTTCTGGTCTCAAATGTATAATTGGAATGAATTTGCCCAGTACTGATATTAACCACACTTGGGCTCCTCAGCCAATGAGGGGAGGTGAGAAATAAGAGCTGTCATAGTAAGATAGTCCAATTTAATAGCCAGTACAGATGGTGTTCGTTTTTAGACATACACATCCACACACACACATACATATATGCACTCTTATGGGCAATAGGTTGGCCAGTTTGTCAGAGACCTAGAAGGAGATTCGGAAGACGGGAGAATTGAGAATTGGAGACAAGGAGGTCAAGGTAGAAGCGTGTGGATGGAAGTATAGGAGTGGGCATGAAATATAAAGGTCTTTGCTCACCACATAGCATATGCTGCCATAGAAGAATCACTCAACAACCAAGTAGTAAAAATGACTTAGCTAGTTGGTATCAACAAATCTCAATCATGGGGCACAAAAGTGCTGGGACAATGAGCATATGAACAGAGTGGCCATAGAGGCTGGAGGGAAGTGATGCATTAGCCAAGCAGCATGTGCTCCCACTCAGAGGGACTGATCTAGCTACAACCACTCCTGAATGTTCCAATGACCAGACCCCAGTGTTCATTTCCCAAAATCATTCCCCTCTACAAGAAGACAAACGTTGTCGCAAGTTGTCTGCATCAGATCCCTTCTACCCTGAAAGGGACCAATCAGAATCATTACCTTTTTCAGGTATGGGCTGCCTTTACTGCCTGCAGGCCATCAGCCAACACCACCTGCTGAGGGTCTACAGAGCCCGACTGCAGGGATGGTGTGCCTCGGATTGGTGTAGCCCATGAGAATGAGCCTGATCCCACTCACCCTTTGCTGTAACACGGATCTTTTGCTGATGCAATGTCTCGCGAAAGGCTATGCTGGGGTAATTGTCTCTAATCAACAATAAGGGAGACAGCTGCTGTTACACTCCGGGCACAGAAAGGAATAGGTTTGGTGTGCAGGTGCTCCTTTGACCAACTTTAATAGTAAATGCAAAAATGTAGCAGCTATAGCCTGAAAAGTCCATAGTAGACAAGGGCTCAAACTCCTTGTAGTGTTGGCAGCTGGAGATGTGGGAGATATGGGAACCTGGTGTTGACGGTAGAAGAGGAAGAGGATGAGTATGAGCTGCGGTCAAGAGATCACTTGCAGTGGCAGGGTCCGCGGTTTATTCCAAGCTCTCCCCTTGTGTCCAGAAAATGAGGCTCACCAGGGTCCTAAAGTAGCTGCCCCTAGAACTCATGTGGGGCAGGTGGATCTGACCAGCACAGGGGGGACTCTCAGGGGTGCTGTACTGTGCCACCCAGACCCTCTGTTTCAGGACTTAACAATTTATTCTCCCCAGCTGCTGCGAAGTTTGTCCTTCCTCTTCACGAACTGCCTAAGCTGAAAAGAGCCATTCGTCCAAGTTTATGTCCACTTCATCAGGCAGTCGATATCCAAGGCATGATCAATACAAGAGTAAACAATGTGCCCTGTCCCTTCACCCCCAACTCAGGACATCTCTAAAGGGCCATGTCAGCAGGGATGGCTGATCACTACTTGCAACTACAACCGGACTTCTTCATCTGCCCCCACCTCCGTCATCCTTTCTTCCACAGGTGTTGATCTCTGCAGCACCTCCTAATAAACGTCTTGCACGGTAATCTCTGTCTCAAAGTTTGTTGCCCAGGGAACCCAACCTGGGACAGTATGTTATTTTAGAAACATAAAGACTACTAAAAGGAGACAGCTAAAGGAGTTGAACCTGATGAACAAGGAATCCAGCCATGGAGAGCTGTTATTTTTCTTGTAAGATTTGTTGAACTATTTGATTTTTAAGTATGTGCATATATTTTTGATGAAAACTTAAGTATAATGTTAAAATAGAAAAAAAGATTGCCCTGGAGAAACCATTGTAATTGTGGGTCAGATTTTTTTTTATCTCATTTTATTTTTATTTGCAAATCTTCAAAACCAAGCTCCAAGGAAGCTCTTGATATACCAAAAATCCAGTTTTCTTACCATGTTATATGCAGACTGTATCACATTCCCCCATCCACATTTCTTATTCTTTCTCGCACACATGAGTGTGCTCACCCACGCACATCCCCAACACACAGATATCCGCTTCTGAACTTTTCCTGCCACGTTATGACTCCCTGTCATCCAGACTTTGGAAAAGTGGAAAACAACCAGGACATATTGAAGGCGTCTAGTAGATTCATCATTTAGTTGATACATGAATTTCAAAGTCGAACAATGAGCCGAACATGCTTTGATTTAGGATGTGCCTAATTCATCCTCCTATAAGGATCAGTCAGATCTAACTCAATTGAGGATTTCACAGAGCCTATATACAAGTGCTTCAGTTATAATTGTCTGTCCTGGAGTCAAGGACCATAAACTTACTAAACATTTTTAAAAGAAAGCCAAAGCTATCAATAGCAATGACCTATAAAATAAAGGTTGATGTTCATTTATAAAGGAGAATAGATAAGATCTGGAACTATAGATTATTGTGAACAAAGAGGATATCAAGATCCTTTAGATTTTTCTATACCACTAAATAATTGTCAAAATTCCAGGTCTTAGAAACACGAAGATCAACATCGTGTGAGTAAAAAGGACATTGTAGTCGCAGCTTCAGCATTTACACAATGATATGTGTCCCCTTGGGAACACGAATTCATATATCTGCATCTTGGACTTTTCATTTGTAAAACTGAACTGTTCACACTAAATAATCTCAGTGCTCTCTCCAATTCCATGAGGGACTCTATTATTCTGAAGGACAATACCATCTACTGAAAAATAATTTTAAATCATTCACTTCTGTTCACTTGGTTGTCTGATTGCTTTTTGCTGTTGTTTATAATTTAAGATCTAAAGAATTTATTAAAGGTGTTAAAGAGCAGCACTTAAGAAAGGATTTTTTAAAATGAAACTATTTCCTGGGATGGATAAGGGCCATTTCCACGGCATGGTTTCTACACAATTAATATGTCATTTCTCACTCATGATCCTCATTTCATATAGGCAAGCCTTCAACACCACACGAACTCCACTCTATTTACATATTGCAAATTTAAATTAAACGACAATTGGAAAGTTTGGTCTTCTCAAAATGAGAATGTTAATTATATCTTGTTTTCATTTTTTCCCTTGAAATTACAAAAAAAGATTTATTTTTTTAGTTTTAAACCAGAGAAGAGTACACTATATTCATCAATATAACATCTGTGCATTTGTACAAGTATTCATTGGCCTCTCTGAACAAGAAGAAAAAAAGAAAAAAATCACCCAATTTAAATACATGGTAACATTTCCACAAACCATTGCTGACAGCCAAATCATCGTTCTCTGGCAAAACGTTAAATCTTGAGTAACTTGACTTTACTTATACAATCAACAAATATTATTCTACTTTTTTTTTCATCTTTTGGTCCATTTAAAAGGAAAAATAAATTATAACTGTAGCATTTGTTGACAGTTCATAATAATTACAGAATCTACCAAAAGGTTTAAACACACACACACCAATAAAGAAGGCATACGTCTACACATATTTTTACCATTATAAGAAAAAGAAATCCAGTATGATTCACTAATTGTAAATTTTTATACAACATCTCTTAAAATATATTCTGCATTTTATTTAAAAAATGCATTTTATTAAGAAAAAAGATGGACTAGATTACAAATCAGGAGATCAAAGTTACGGCATATGATATATCAGTATGTTTTGATGCCGTAATGCTGTCTCTAGCAGTGCAGACCAAGGAGGGCTATGAGGTTTCACCATCTATAAACCTGTCTACATTCCAGCTACCAAGAAGGTTAATACTGCTACTAGATAAGATGAACACTTGCAATAGATTCAGAGCCATGACGATGTTTGCATTCATTCAGCTTTGCATTGAATAAATACTACCATTTCTATGTTAAATCCTTGCCACCACAGGTCTTCTTCCAATTAAAAAAAAAGTATACCATTTATCAACATAGATACTTCATAAACTACTATGTTAATTCAGGTCCTTAAGATTTAGTTAAACATTTATAGAAACAGTGCTATGAGAAAAGACAGGCAAGTTTTACAAGAACAGTTAACAAGGAAAAGATGGAAAATAAGCTGATAGTAATGCTGAATTTACATATTTCCAAATTGTTCTGGTGTGGACAAACCAAGAAACTCAATTTTTACTTGAGAGGCACTTGAAAGTGTCAGAATGGATAGTAAAGTGTCTTTATTATGTAATTGGCTTATGGAATTCAAACATAGGTCCACGCAAGCACCTTGTTTACATGGCCTCAAAATTAATTATTATAACAGTTCATAAGGTTACTAATAATTCTTTGATCTCCAAATGTATACAGACACCCTAATCAGAATGTATAGACAGTGGGTTATATTGATTCTTGGTAATTTTTGAGGAATTAACCCCCTCATCCTAGATGAGAAGTGACCAGAATCACAGATTTAGTATAGATCATATAATATACTATCTTCCCTTGGAGTGAGCATCCTCTAATTACTCTACTACTTGTGTGGAAAGGGAGCGTGGTTGCAGCTCATATATTTAAAAAAAATATATGCATTAGAGTTCAATGCACAGCAAAATGTATGCCTGAAGGGGTATATATTTTAGAATAGAGAGTGGAGATTTAGGCTTCAATTTGTCTCCATTTTTCCTAATATGTAAGAAGGAATACAGTCACGGGAGATCAAAGCAAAGCTGGTGATAAACTTTAGAAAAACAGAAATATAAACTTGTTAAAAAAAACTTACGTAAGGTTTGGGGGAAAATATTCTCAGAAGTATATTATTTCATTTTGAAGTATTATAGTTGTAATTAAAAATAATATTTTGCTGTGTCAAGAATTTTCTTATATCAACTTTAATTGAAAACATTTTATATTCTTTGGGAAATTGGCATTACTCAGGGTCTTACCTACTGTCACCATCACACAATGACAGCAAATTAAATCAAAAACTTTTTAAAATTCACATACTAACAAACACTGCACTTTCTGAGTCTTTTTATGTATGAATCGAATGTTCAGAGTTGAAGTCTGACGCTCAAAACCCAATGTATTCAAAATTGTTAAGAAGAGTCAAATAGGAAAAAAAGAGCAAAACAAACAAACCAAGGACGAGAAAACTTTTTTCGAGACTATTGATGTATTGTATTGAATGTAACACCGAGAAAAGCAAAGAGATTTAAATATTCGTGGCCACTGAAGATGCGAACACCAGCCAAACAGGATCTGAGAAGCAGTTCCAAGTCTATGAATAACACCCTGGGGAGACTAAAGCAAACACAGCATATGTTCTCAAATAAAGCAAGGTCATTATAAGCCCAAATTTGATTTTACCTCTAACAAAACTTATGCATTGCATGGTTGAGAAAGCAGGGCTACAGTTTTCATACATAAAAACTGTAGTCATTAAGCAAGTTAAAGTTGTTTTAGATCATCTCGGAACAGTTGGAAATTAACAGCAATCTCTAATTCCTTGTTACGTAGAATGACTGCTATAAGAAATATGTCACTGGACGAATCTTCCCGGAGCCCTTCCAAGACTGGACATGGCAAGATGGCAGTGTTACAAATCCATTACCTGTACAATCAGCGTAAGAACACTTTTTTTTTTTGTCCATTGAGAGCCCCTGGCTATTAAAACAAACGGTCATAATTATAAGTTAAATCATAGCTGCCCATCACAAGAAGTACTCTTTCTGATTTTCATTCACTACATTTTGTATATTAAGCTCACTTTTCAAAACAGCCTGAGCACTGTCTACGTTCTCTGACCTTTTTGCCTCATTTCTTTTGTATAACCTTTTCTGCTGATAAATGCGGACAGCTATGGCAGTGATGCAAAGCAAGATAAAGATCACAACAGCTATCAGACCTAGTGAGAGAGGAGAAAAGAAAGATAAAGTCAGAATTTCTGTCTGAATAGAAACTGTGTTGACTTCATTGCTTAGTAAGTCATGATATGATTCTTTTCTAATTAAATCAAGCATCAACTACATATAAATTGGAAATACGAAAACTTGAGGCATTCTGGTTCAAGCAGCATCATAACATTTTGAGTTTACTTCTGAGTTCTATCATCCTTGTAGGTGCATCTCCATTTATTCTGAATGCAAATTATACTGGATTTACTTGGTGCATTTATATTTAAGATAAGGTTTTAGCTACATGTCTCTAAAGCCATGTGGCTACTTTATATTAAGATACAAGTAAGTTTCAATTGTTTTGAAATTATAGAGTAGTAGCAACATCATAAAAGGATTAAAGTGTTTTTATGATTAAATATGTAAAAATTTTAATGAAGTTGATTTTCAATAATTTGTTACACTGTTGAATGGCAGGAGTGGGTTATATATATTAAAAATCCTGACTAATAAAACATAGATATATTAAGAGACATATAGATATATTTAAATTTTTTCAGTACAAAGAATATTGATTTTTTTGAAACTTATGGTTGTAAATAAAAATTTTAAGTACTACGATTCTTAGCTATGCCAGTGGTTATCAAACCCTGGCATTGCATTAAGTCAGGAGTCCTTAAAGTGTTATCTGTGACCCTCTGGCAGTCCCCGGTGCACTTTGAAGGGGTTCACAAGGTCGGTGTGTAAAGTCTGACAATGAACAAATGTGTTACATTTCCACCGATGCCATAAAAGGAGGTTTGGGTAAAATGTCTGGTACTTAGTGGGAATTAAAGGCAAGGACAACAAACGATAATAGCAGTCACTGAATTCATGAAGTAGAAGACATTGCACTGCCAGGCACTCCCACGAAAAAGAAAAAAGCCAAATTCATCTAAGAATGTCCTTAAGGAAGCAGTAAAAATATACACGAAGTTCTTCTAATGCACTCTTAGGTATGATGATCACCTCCAGGAAAAACACCGTGTGAACGTCTGAGTTGTGAACTGAACTAGTTACTTTTTGCTTCATATAACACCATTTTTATTTGAAAGAATGATTAATAGACAAATGATAGTTGTTCAGACTTGGCTATCTGGTGGATATTTTCTCTAAAATGAATGAAATTAAATCTGTCACTTCGAGAAAGACAACTAAACAACATATGTTGCCAATGATAAAACTCAAGCTTTCAAATGAAAAATAGAATTTGGAAAACTGTTTTCTGTCACCATGAATTTGAGAGTTTCCTAATATCTAAAGACTTTTCCGGTGAGATCAGTGGAAGTAGACACTGATGTAGTTTTTCATTAAAGACAAGAATAGATTTTTTTAGACGAACTATGATCAAACCTCATATTGCAAAGCTGAGGCTCCATTTGAGTTTAAAGCAGGTGTACACAACCACAATGGAGAGCAGCCAAGTCAAAGATCTGAAGGTTTTTATCAGTCACTGTACATTTCTGAGCATGCGATTTGCTAGGTAGATTCACAATAGCCAAGCATAACACGGCCAATAGCCAAGCCGATTTGGGGCTAGGTCAGCCTTACCTGAGAAAGGTAGCGATTCCATGCTGATTAACCTAATATAAATGTGGTAACCAAATTCTGTATGTGAAATCTGAAGAATTTACTAATGGATATGGTTACTTTTATTATTATTAGTCATATAAATTAATAAGTAGTTTTAATCAGAATACTTGTTTGTTGTTATATATTTTGTCTCTCATCTTTAAAAAAAACAATCAGTTGAGTTGCTATAAATATTTCCATTGTCTAGTGCTAGGCCTCCAGCTTGAAGAGAGCCTTTCTGAACAATTTCTTTGTGAAAAATGATGAAGTATGATACAGAGAACAGGCCACCGCAATTACAAAATGAACATTACATTGGCCCAGACAGTCAAAATCAGGGATGGTCTCTGGAATTTTTTGCTCCATGTATGTGATTTCTCTCTTTTAATTTGTGAAAGGTATTACGTCAGAATTTGTTTTGCTCAAGGAAAACCTTGATCTCACCTGTTATATTTAAAATATATATATAAAAAATAAATAAGATATTATGAATAAAATATGATCAGCCCCTGTACTCTATGATGTATCTGAAACACTATGAGAATGTGTTTTTATGAAAAAAATGTGTAGCTTGCTCTTAGTCTGAATCTGTCCACCCATATCTAGATATCCTGGCTAGAAACTCTCTACAACATCTGGGTGACCACTTTTAAATGTCTTATTAAAGCAATTGTCCCATTTTATGCTACTTAATTTGTTTGTGAGTGAAGAAAATCATCAACTAAAATGAAGAACACAGGGAGATTAGCCAATTTGGAAAATCTTTACATGGATTAATTATTATTACATAGCATGTGTAATTTATGAGTCCCTAGACAACGAGCAAAGAATTCTACCACAATGCTACAAGATTCAGTGACACCCAGGAGGATGATACGCTGCATCCAGCAGATAAATTGCAGGCAGCCCAGACAAGGCCTCTGAGCTTAGATGGCCATTTCCAGCTGCTCTGTGTCCAGTGCTCAGTCCCTGCAATGATTCAAACCAGATGCCACTGGTTTCACGAACCCTGGCAAGCCCCCGAGATACAAACCTTGCATATTGTCTATCTCTGTCCTATGCATTTGAGCTAAGTGAGAATTCCACAGGTGAACCATAACTTGTTTCCATTCAAGAATAACACTAGAATGACTTGTCAACACCCTTCGTTTCTAACTCTGTAAATCTCACCAATGATCTTTGACCAAAGCAACACTAAAGATTAAATATTTTGTTCTAACAAGGGCTTGACTATCTGTCACTCTATATTTATATCTATCTTTGTATATTTACGTATATCTATACTAGTTGAATGTCTAGAAAAAGCACTATTATAAGTCTGAGGCAATTTGTTTAACTAGAAATTCTAGCTTAAAACAGTGAGCACATTGTAAACACTATAGCTTTAAATGAGTTTTTACTGTATATTGTATTTCTTTTAGACATGTAGTTATTAACTACTCCTCAAACAGGGTTTTTTGTTTGCTTGTTTATTTTTAAATAGTGTTTGCTTGTTAGGTGACTAAGTGGGGATCTTATTTTTTGTATCTTTAACATTTACATCATTAATCTGAGAAAAAGAAAAGGGACTGAAATGGGGGCTGTTAATATCCTCACAAGGATTTGGGCACTAGTATTCACTGTCTGAATAAAATCCTAACTACTTGAAAGAAGTTTATGTCTAGAGGAGTAAGAATATGAAAAATAGACCCAAATGAATCAGGTATAAGGTCCACATTAGTTGCCCAAGCATATGAATAACCACATTATCCGGCAATGTAATAGAATAATTATTTACTTTTGTATGTCCGTATCACATTCAGGGTGTGAGGAAAGGTGAACCTCTTAGCATTTCCATTATCTGATTAATAACATTCTTAAAAGTATTAATCAGGAAGAAAAAAAGCCTTATTTTTGGAGTTGGTTTTGAATAAATTACGTCTCAGATAATACGCTATCACATAGCCACAGAGATATACTTCCAAAGTTTTTGTGTTAATTCTGCAATTTAAAGTTACTACTAATCATGTTAAGTCCCTTAACCTAATATTTGATAAAAATGCAACTGAAAGTGTAATATTTACTGATGGGAGCATCTACACTATGTAAATATCTCCTTTATTAAGCATTAAGGCAATACAAAATATACATTTCTAATGTTAATCTCAGGTTTTTTTCTACTTTTTACATGAACCCTTGTAGAAGCAGGTATATGCCCGAGCCAAGAAAAATGACCTGTACTCAAATACATTCAGAATTCCCTAAGGTTTGCTGATGACCATTTTCAAGCTAAATAATAGTCATTAATACACAGCCTCGCTACTGTTCTTTGAGTGCGGTGCTTCAGTGAAATTGCCAGTTAGTTACACTGAAAATTTCCAAAGAAACAGGGAATTCATCCAGATTCTATAAGACACAATGTACAAATAGTAAACCACCTCATTGTCCTCACGACTCAGTGCCTGGCACCTGGGATATGTGTAGATTCAGAGATAGTTTCTACAATGTTAAATATTCACCATATTAGTTATGATAGCTCATTCATGCTTCCTATTACCTCCAATTACTGCAGAGTCACTTTTGATTGCATTAGCTAGGGGCTCTTTGTCATCTATTGTTCCAGAATGATCTGTAGTTAAAGCACAAAAAGAGGGGAGTGTGATATAGACAAGTAAAAAGAAGAAATTTTGAAAAATTCATAAGTGTTTTAAACCAGAATGGAATGATGGAGGTGAATGTGAGAGCTCTATAATTTTCAATTTAAGCAATGGCAACTGCAATGGCCCACGCGATTGAGAAATTGAGACTTTAGAAAAGAAATGGGAAAGAAAACTGAAAGTTAAACAAGCAAAACCAACTTTAAGAAACCATGTGGAGAAGGTAGCCTAACGGCAACGTTGGAAGTTTTCGATATCTAACAGAAAAGCTGGTTTTGTGACTGGGCAGAGGAAGAGCCCTGGGTTACCTACCTGCAAAAGAGTGTGTCCTTTCTCTCGATGTCGCATCTGTGCCAGCCTGGGTCACACAGCTAGACTCAGTCACGTGTCCTGTAACAGTGACCGGGGCTGGGTGGCTGGGGTGCAGAGCAGCCTTCAGAGGGGCCACGTGGCTGAGTTGCACTGCAGAGAGGCAGCCCGTGAAGCCCTGAGCGCCGGCCAGCGCTGTCTCCTGGTCTACGTCACTGTGTTCTGCAAATCCAAAGAGACGTCAAAATATTAATAATAGTGAAAAGTGCAAAAAGGCAAGGCCACAGAAATCAGGTATTCTGACTCTGCTAATGCAACAGCAATACACATAGAGCTATCAAGTTCCTTTCTTCTGTCTTCACTAAAAGAGTTAGATCCGTTAAATCTTTCCACAACTATTGGTGAGATTTCCCACATTGCTCATGAAGGCAAGTTTTTAAGTATGGCTAATTAAAAATGACATGGTGACCTCGCCAGAAATGATTAAAGCCATTGTAAGAATGGTTCAGGTTATGAACTAATGAGGGGTGATGGTATGTAAAATTTAAAAATAGATCACTGAAATGTATTTAGGATAGGGCTTATAGTCAATATGAAGAGACGCACCCTGGATTTGGAATCAAGTTCAGTTAAGCCTTTGAATTTTAAGCTGTGACAATAACAGAAGCTAGAGAGAAAATTGGGCCTCAGGAGTTCCCTTAGTTGCCCGACCTGACAATCTGGTCTGCCTGAAAGTTTTCTAATACTTCATGACCCCACCCAAACATGCCAGGAGAATGATACTACTGGCGGCCATACATCGAAGGTATCAGGGTCTCTCTCTAATTACTCATGTATAACAGTAAGAACTTTCATACCCTATTCATTGCCTTTTCTCCCTGTTTCAACGACTGCCTGTCACTCAGAAATGCCTGTGCCCTCCAAAGAGAGATAATCCCTCCCCATGTCAATGAGAATTTAGCTAGTATGGCACTGTGTGGAAGAGAGATTGGTTTTAATGCCAGAGTATTTTTTAAAGACCTTTTTAAATGGTTTTATTTTTTTTTTATTATTTTATTTCAGAGTATTACAGAGGTACAAATGTTTTGGTTACATAAATTGCTTTTGTATAGTTTGAGTCAAAGTTACAAGTATGCCCATCACCCAGATAGTGTGCACTGCATCTGTTGGGTGTGAATTTACGCATCCCCTTCTTCCCCCCCCACCTGCTTGATTCCCGATGAGTTTTATTTCCATATGTGCCCATAAATGTTGTTCAATTGGTTCCAGTTTAATGGTGAGTAGATGTGGTGCTTGTTTTTCCATTCTTGTGATATTTCACTTAGAAGAATGGGCTCCAGTTCCATCCAAGTTAATACAAGAGGTATTATTAGTTCACCATTTTTTATGGCTTAGTAGTGCTCCATGGTATACATATACCACATTTTATTAACCCACTCATGTATTGATGGGCTCTTGGGTTGTTTCCTCATCTTTGCAATTATGAATTGTGCTGCTATAAATATTCTGGTGAAGGTGTCTTTTTTATAGAATGTCTTTTTTTCCTTTGGGTAAATACCCAGCAGTGGGATTGCTGGATCAAATGGTAGGTCTACTTTTAGTTCTTTGAGGTAATTTTACAGTTAAGAATATATCATCCATACCAGTTTCTTGGCAAACAAGAAATCTAAATAAGGGGAATTCATTGTAGAGTTTTAAGGTTCAAATGTTATCAAACTATGATGCATCCATCCACCCAATATAATCATAAAATAGCATGACTATTCTCCTCTTCCCTGCACATAAGTGCAGAAAGACAAAAATGTGCATTTTTGTCTCTCTTCTTAAAAAACAATAATATGATATATAATAACAATTTACTGAGTGCTTATTATATGCTGGGCACTGTTCTAAGGGATTTGCATGTTACCACTGAAACTTTACAGTAGCCCCAGGAATAGATTATTCCAGTCATAGAGATGGAGCTCTTAGGTTCAGAATTTTAATGATTTGCCTGAGGTTACACAGTTGTTGGCATTACATACTAGATAGACCTCGGGCCTATTGGACTCTAAATCACAAGCTTCTTTTGTCTGTCAACCACTTTCTGGTTGAGATATTCTTTCCTTGGCTCTGATTATATCTCCTGCAGTTATCTTTTTTTTTTTTGAGAGCTATTTATTAAGGAATACTGAGCATCTTTGTCTTATCTTGTTATATCTACATTTTTTAAAGAATTTTTTGGCTCCCTTTTCATTCACATTTTATACCTAATAATAAAAGTACTGATTGAATGTTTAGTATTATGAGTATTACTCTCTATACAAAGAAAACTGAAAATTAGACAGATTATATCACTCTCCTGTTGTGGGGGATCTGGTAGTGAGGTCCAGGCATTCTAACACTGGAGGTCATATTCTGATCCACCGCACTCTTCTGACTCCCCACCCAAGAGTGGCACTGAGACAGCATCACTCTGCGGCTCACACGCTAGACTGTGAGCTCCTTGAACATCCAGCATCACATGTTACGTTACATAGGAGGCAGCTCATCAAGGTATATAGAACTAAAAACATGACTTAGTCCATTACCATAGCAGTTACTCACTTGAATGGATGTTCATTCAAACATATATGTGTGTGTGTGCATGTATAAAATATATCTTATATATACATTCAGATATATACATATAAACATATGTACATATAAAAAGACAGCTTTCTTGCTTTGGAGGTTTTTTTATTTTATTTTAATGAGAAATTAAAAAGGAAACATACTTTAATAGTTGAACAGGTTCATAAAGACAGTGCTTTTCACATTTCTTCTATGAGGATAAAATGTTGAATACAATTTCCATAAGCCTTTACAAAAATCTTTCCTTTTGAGCCAAAAATAAAAAATGTAAATAGACAAGATTCATTTTTCTGGTAATAATATGACATGAGGCATCTTTTAAAAGCCTCACATTTATAAATTAAAAACATTTTACCTATTTCAAAATTATTTTACAAAGAATTTTAACCTCTAAAACTTGAAATGGACAGTTAGTCAATCAATATGTACTGTTGTAAAAGCTAAGAAAACAGAAAATAAATGCCCTGTAGTTCAAGCATCTTAACATTTTAGTGGAGGAGCGGAGAGACATAAACACAGAAACAGAAACTAAATGAAAATTTTGAAGAGTGCTAATGCTATGAAAAAACAAATTAGACAACGTGATAGATGTATCTGGAACAGAAAATTGTCTTGATGGATTAGGTTATTTTTTTATTTTAAGGATGACACTTTTCGCAGCCCTATTTTCTTAGTACACTATGGATATTACTCCAGCATCTTCTGGCTCTATTACTTCTTTCTCAAAATTTGTAAGATTCCCTGTGATTTGGGCATTTTTATCAGATTGTCCCTAGGAATGTGTCTTATCTCAATATTCTGCAGAGAATATCATGAGCCCTTTCAATCTGCAGACACAACGTTTTTATTTAGCTTGAAAAATTTCATATATTGTGCGTGCAACTATTGTTTGACCTTCATCCTTTTTACCCTTCTAGAATGCCAAGTATGCACATTTGGTCTCTTCTATATATTTATTCTATAAATCTATTTTATTTTCCCTCCTGATTTCTATCATTTACAACTTAATTTCTGTGTGGGTCAAATGTTACTTTCACTTGATTTTCCAGGTGCAAATTCAAGTAGCTACAAAGACCATTCTTTCCTTTTGAATTCCTTCAGTTTGGGAAAAAAAAAATCATATCTTCAGTTTCTTAAGGTATTTTTTGTTGCTTTACTAGAATTTCCTTAAAGTACTCTTACCAAGTTTCATTCATGTTGTGGTCTATCTCCCTGAATACCTTTATTTTGATAGGGAATCATTCTGGCTTTGGCTTTTTCTCGCCTTTTATTGATGTTGCATTCTTTAAAGGATGGAGCTGGTTGGTTGGTTTGTTTTTTACTCTGTTTGCTGGTGCTCAGGCACTGACTGCCTTCGGTGGCTAACACCCAGAGGATGCAGACAGTGTAGGGCTCCGTGTCCCTGGGGACCAGCAGTGTAGCTGCAGACCAAAGCACCCAGATGAAATCTAATGAAATTTCTCCTCACCCAACCTCAGGATAGAGAGGACATGGCCCAAATTTCAGGTCATCCTCAGCTCCTTGGGAAACAGGAAAAATAGGCACCTTCATGTTTTCTAATACTGATCTTTCCCCACAGGACCCAGGGATCCCTGTAAGGCGAGCAATACCCAGGATCCACACAATTCAAATCCACTCTGAGATTCTTCTAGGCCCCAGATGCTCTTCCAACCCAGAAGGGAGGGAGTCCGACAACAGCCCCCTCACTGGCACCTTCCAGTATCCCCCCTGCCTGCTGGGTTGGACCAAGAACTTTTCATTTCAGGAGAATCGATGGGTTGAAATTAGAATTAGGCGTGGAGGGGAATTTAGCAGCCATCTTCCCAGAATTGAGTTCAGACAAAATTAGTAGCTACATTAAGTTGTCATAAGCAAAGCTGGCTTTAGAACTACATGACATCAGACATCTGCTAATAAAGCCAATGAGCAAAAATATATATCTTTCCTGTTATCTAACTCCTGAAAAGCCAATATAGTGTAAAGGTTTAGAAAAAGGGAAAGTGGAAGGAGGAATTAAAGACAAATGACTCCTGCTTCATAGAAATCCAGATAAAACATGTTTTGTATGTTTCTGGTCATAATAATCTTTAACTGACTCTCATTTTCGAGTGGTCTTGCCTATTAAAAAATAAGCCTCAACTGTATATTCCTACAAAGGGAATTACTTCTGCTTGTGTGTGGAAGGAACCTTCCAACAAAAGGTCTACAAGAAAAATAGAGTACTGAGAAATTAGAATTTGGTGAAGCACCTTTCCATTACAGAGAAAGGACTGCTTTTGGAAAGATAATGACAGTAAATGTAAGAACAATTACAAGGAGTGCTTTATGAAATTTTTTGTGGCTCTCATAAACAAACAACAACAACAAAATGAACCTCAAAAAACAGGCATAAATAGTTTAGAATGCCAGACCTATGAAAAGGGGCCGTTTTAAGAAAGGCTTTCAATATCTTTAATCCATAAAGATAAACATAAAGAAATCTTGCTAAAAATAATGGTGCAATGAATCAAAGGCGAAGCCAGGGCTAGAACCAAACACTGCATTTTTGCTAGTTTATGTGATGCCACCAAGGACTCAACAAAAAAAGACTTAGCGGAAAAGTAAAATGGCAAAGCAGACAAGAAATACTATATGGATAAAGGAGCAGTTTATCATAAAAAATATTCATTTGCCAACCAAACCTACTGCTCTGAGACATGAACTTGAAAGCCTGATTAATACACAAGCTGTGTTTCGGTAGGATTCTCACAGTAACGGGTACTTCCGTGTTGCTTTCAGCATAACCTGTCTCATCTTAAGAATCATTTTGACAAGATATTTGCAAAATCACAGTGTCTTAAGTAATCTAATTAAACTTACTCATGTACTGTTTGGCTCTGAAGCAGGTTTTACTGAAAATAGTCTTGAGCTTCAAGATTGTTCCTAAAGCTCTTTTGAGGAGATTGAATAGACACGCTCTTCTTTCAGACCACACACTTTACTTACATCTGGTCTAAATTGCCACTGCAGAAATCTGAGTATACTTCCTGAGCTCTGCAGACTCAGAAGAGATAAATAATCCCTATGGGTCATTGCCTCTAAATATACCAAAGCGACTACTCAGAATGAGTGAAAATAATCTGCAAGCTTTTAGGAAACATTCCTAACATAAGAAACAATCCACGAACAGAGCTCAGAAGTTTACAATGAGTTTTGGATACAAAAACCAAATGTAACATAAGCTATTAATTATGGAGGAGGAATGTCAACCACGGTTATTTGATGCAACCTGTTCTTCCCACTACCGCCATGAGTATCAGCAAATTGTTTTCATCAATGTTCTTGCGCTATTATATATTTGACATAAAAAGTGACAAATAGTAATTATAAACGTCATTCATCGTTTGAACAGTGATTTTTTTCCATCATTTTTACAATGTGTTATATCATTATTCAAAATGTGGGCACATTTTCCCGTGTGAGGCTTCATGCAACTTGACAATTATGTAATTATCCTAATTGAGACTTTTTTCCACAGTGGTGGAATTGTGACCCAATAAAAGCTTAATGAATTAGCAAAACAACTTTAGACCTGCATATTTCCTTAGATTAATTACATCTTAGAAAGATTTCTTTTTATATAATTTTCTAGTAAATATTTATTTCAAGGGAACCGATTGACAAATCATTTGCTTTGGCATTGAAACGCATGCACATTGTGAATGACATATTTAATAAACTTATGTGCGCATATGGAAGTAACATTATTGGGTGTCGAGCAGGTGGGTGGGGGGAGGAGGGGATAGGTAAACTCAGACCTAACAGGTGTGGTGTGTGCTGTCTGGGGATGGGCACGCTTGTAGCTCTGACTCAGGTGGTGCAAAGGCAATTTATGTAACCAAAGACTTTGTATCCCCATGATACTCTGAAATAAAAAAGTTAAAAAAAAAAAGAAGTGACATCCAGCTGTGTGCCTTTTCACAAGGAAGACCAGAAAGAATGGGGCTGCTTTCTCTCCATCCTCCAGTACTCATTTCTGCAAATGAGGATGGGCTGTATCAACAATTTTTTACTCCAATCACTGTTAGCGTTACTAGCAGATACCAAGCAAGGGGGGTAATTTTTAGGTAATAATATCCAATTGTACTATGGTGACATAGAAACCATCTCTAACCCTCCATTACACTTACCAGACAATACTAGCAGAATTCAAATTTCACTGCCCTTATTCTGAATAGTCCTATGGATTATCATCAGATCGTCCCACTCAGCATCTCCTGGGTGTGTCTTGCCCTCTTTCCACCTGAAAGGTTCTGTATTCACACCCCAGCTAATGCCTTCCCCTCTCTCTCTTCCATCAATGCCTGCTCTTTAATAAATTCACTCACATATTAGCGTAAGTGCCTGATCACGGCTTTATTTTTTACTTTGTCCCTGGTGTTAACACGTTTTAAAGCATGTTAGTCATTAGAGAAATAAGCAATCATGTTTCTCCTTTTTGTTTTAGAAATTATTCTTGCTTTATCATGACACATACAAAAACAAGAAATTATTCTTTCTAGATATGACACCTAAAATATATATATAATTTTGGATTGGTGACTTTTGCTTTTATCATTTGGTATTTTTTGAAGTGTAAGCAGGGCTCTACGTTTTATTATGTTTGCCAAATGAAAGCATTGAGTGTGCCATCGTTGTCAGAGGAATACACTTGCCTACCCTGTAGGGACCACATGCTCATGACTATATAGGCCTCTGACAAAAATCTCAATTTCTACCTTATCATTTGCTGTATAATTAAAAACAGATATTAATAGTATGTTTCTTTCAATATCATGAATGTTCTTTGGGTTTGGGGCATGACACTTCTGGTCTATGTTCATGTATCATAATTAAGAGAAAAGGTGTTTTTAAGAGTCTATGTACACATGGCCAGTTCCTGAGGCTAACCCTCTGGAATCAACTAAAGCCTTCAAAAGGATGAAGTCACGCTATGGGTTGAAGACAGTCTGTGACATTTTAAATTATTAAAAAATTCAAAAATCAATAGACCTGATGAATTTTAAAAGAAGATTGTAAGATAGATTTTTTACTTTTCTGGCTCTGACTTGTACATCCCTTTTAAAATTTACATTTAAAATAACCAGTCCAGTATCTTGAGAGTCATTTCACAATATATTTATAAAATCACCATGCCCTTAAGTTACGTAGGTCACCTTTTTTTTTCCCTCTCATCTTTTGGCATGGAAACAAGTTTTACATAAAGAATTCCTAACACACTGGAAATCACTCTTAAAGCTCTTCAGAGGAGATTGAGTAGACTTCCTTTTCCTTGCTGACTACACACATTATTTACATCTGGTCTAAATCTCCACTGCAGTAATTGGACAGTACTTTTTGGCTCTGCAGCCTCAGAAGAGAGAAATGATCACGATGGGCCATAATGTCTATTATATAAAAGCTACTGGTGAGCACGCATGAAAGCAATCATTCAGTTTTTACTTAAATACATCATAAGGCTATTCTGACATGTAAAGGTAGCCAGGCATAGCAGTCAGAACCTAATTTTACAGCAGATTAGTAACATGAAAAGCCAATGCAATGCAGTCTATAGGTTACGGGAGGATCTGAACTGAGCTGCTTGACTAAAACCTTGATCTTTCCACCATAGCACTGACCTATCAATAAATTATTATTGCCAAAGTTATTGAGTCCTTCTATATTTTAAGTGTAGTAGGGAGTCAGAAACTGTTACAATGTCATCATAGTACAGTTTGACATTGCTTCTTAAAATGCACTCACTTTGCTCAATATATGTTAGGCATATTAGTTAATAGTGTCAGTAATTCAAAATTATCCTCACAATTCTTCCTAAGGTTGAGAAATGAGTCTTAGAGAAAGTCAAGAGACAGAGTCTTTTGTGGAAAATGTGGGCAAATTACAACCCCCAAAAATATTGGTCAATGTTTATCTTCTATTTCCCTAAAAAAAATTCAGAAGTTATAAAATGATAGAATCATTTTAATATATTTTAATTTGGTGGGTACTTTGGGACTATTTCATCTAAAGCAATATTGGGCCACATTATACTCAAGCAGATACATAGGATCATTTTGTTGTAATGACTATCTGAATGTCCACTGCCAAAGCTCTGTAAGGGCAGATATAATGTCCATCTTGCTGAGTGGCATTCTCTATATGCATGGTAGGTGACCACAAGCTATGTGCTAAATTAAAAGATGAGTCAAGGAGCCAAATGGGCTTACAAAAATGAAAAACATATTGGATAAGCGTGGGGACATGAGAATGTGCCTCAAAGACCTGCAACTAGAGGGAGATTAATTGACCAAGAGTCTTAGGTGCTGGGCTCTGAAATCCATTCTCATGCTTATACCAAGGCCATGCTTCCCATGGGCTACTCCCAGACAATGGCTGATTGCAGCAGGCATTCTGAGGTAGGCTCATTCCTGGGAAACAAGGGACTCCCCTGAAGGCTAACTTTGATTCAAGGGCTCCCCAAAGACTTTGCTAAATTCTTCTTAGATTACACAGTGGTCTAGGACACCTTATCTGATTTTCCCTCTCTCTCTCCTTTACTTGTAGACAGAGTGGCATGACCATCCAATGGCTCTACCAGCCTTAGCCAGGCCCCTTACGCTCTGTTACACAAGTGTTCTGTTAACAAAATCCTCACATTTAATCCTATATTGGCAGCTGTTTCTAGAGGACACAGACTAACACAATAAGTAACTTTAAGACTGAGCAATTCTCTTTGGAACAATAACACCTCCACTTTTTAACCATCATGTTTGACCTATTTTATTATGAATTAATATAGTATATTAAAATATAGTAATATACTATATAACATTTTGCTATAAATTCATATACCACACAAAATTTGATCATCAGTTATTAATCTACTTTGAATTACAAATGATTAGTATTCAGTCAAGATCCACACCTTAGGCACATACTAAATAAATTATCACTTACACTTTTAGAAGAATGAGTTGATTAGGACTATAAGTCTACTGCTCAATTTGGATTTTAATCTTATTTTTCACCATGAGTGATATGCATTTCAATAATATGCAATTCTTGAATAAAACGGTAACATCTTTATTTCTATATTACTATCTCTCATATTCATTTACAAAAGGGGAAACAAGTACTTATATATATATTTATATATATAAATACATATATATAAATATATATATATTTTTTTTTTTTTTTACCCATTCATGCATTCTATGTCCTTTGATTGGGGAGTTAATTCATTTACTTTAAAGTAATTATTAGCAGCTAGTTTTTTTTACTCACTTTCTGAAAGGACAAATGATTTTTAATACAACTTGCTTTTACTAGAAGGGAGAACCCACTTTTGTTGTGGTTTTTGGCCAGTATCTCACTCCCTCACTCTAATGTCTTGATAAAGTTTATGCTAAAGGTTGTCTATCCTCTATGTTAGAACTTCAGATAAGTTGCTTTCCTCTATGCTTCACTGATCAAAAACCTACCATGTCTCAGAAGCTAATAAACATAGAGTTCAGTCTTGCTGCAAAAATTATTTTTTATCCTTCATGAATCAACCATCTACTTCTCCTGGGACCCTATAGCCATGGAGTTTCATATTCTGGTCATTGTCAGCATTTGTAATCTGATCCATGGAACTCCAATAATATAGAACTCTCGCAAGTAAGTACTTATATTTTGAATGTTATCCCACTGTTCGGTTAATACCATCCTCCTCATAGAATGCATATCATTTTCCCATTTTTTTAATAATATAGTTAATATATTTCAACTCACAAAGGCACAATATCTTGCACAGAAAGCCTACTTAATTAATATGACTTCTTGATATCTGTGAATGCACTATCAGCTCACAGTTCACTCACTGAAGACATCTACTGTACTAACGTAGAGTTTGGGGGGTAGAGACTCCTCCAATATGATCACTTGCACATACTTTTAATTCTGTGAATAACAACAGTCATGTGCAAAGGTAAGCTTAGTGAAGGACAGGTGGGGAGCAGAGTCTTCCGTGAACCCGATGTTCAGCAGTGTCCAGGCAGACGGTCCCACTGCAGTGGGCAAGGCTCCACCCTCTAAGCCCTTCATCTCTGCCTCATCCTGAATCGCCCTCGGACTCTCATCTCATCTTTTCCCCAGACACCTGCACACAGACCTTGCCCCCAGCTGAGAGCCATAAGGAATCAGATAGACCCCACTGTTAAGATAGTTGGGGTTTTGTTGTTGCTGCTTGTTTGTTTGTTTAGATTTTTTCACATCCTCCTTCGCTTCCTATGTTATTCTATAGTTAGCAATGGAATGAAACCCTCTAACATTATTTTTAAAATGATGTTCAGAAACACCTTAGTTACATATCCAAAGTAAAATAGCCAATTTGTAGAGACCAGTGTCCTTTACAGTGTCCTGAAATAGCTATAAATAGTTCCCACTGCCAAATATGAAATAACTAAATATATCCCCTTTTTGTTTTAACTGAAAGCCTAGCCATTTTTCCCATACATTTGAAGTTTAGTCTAAAATTAATGCTCATGTGCACAGACTTAAGAGTGTATGTCATCTTATCTGTGAATTAGACATCAGGGGACAAGATCTGAATCAACTTGAAAGGTTTACAAAATAAAGTAGAATCACCATTTCATGCCAAATATGTTATTGGCTATATATGCATCCTTAGAGCAAATGACATACATGTTAGACTTAAACAGTTGGATTTATGTAATTAACACTGTGAGACTCACTTGGAATATTTAAGTTAAGCATCCAAATACCTAAGTAGTACTCTTCACATATTTTTTATATCTACTATAGCACAGCAGAAGAGCATTGCAATTCATGATATTTCCCCTGTTTGTTTGGAGTATAAGAACACATAATCTTGGTTCTCATCATAGTACTTGAAAGTCTATAAATATTTATAAACTTAACTATTAACTTTCTCAAGGGCCAATATTTTTGATCATTCACCCATGGGTTTAATCAAACATTTTCAAGGTTCTGAGATTATGTGAAGGGAACATAAGGAATGATTAATAGAGGTACAAATAACTGAAAAGGTCAAAAATAAGAATTCATTTACTATATTGGACAAAATATTCTAGGTTAGTGTCAAATATCAGGCTAGAATGAAAACCAGACTACAAGAAGCCAAATAATGTGAAATATCAATACTCTTTATAATTTATTTACAACTAAAAAGAAAATATCTTTTAAAATTTACTTCCCTGTTTCCAATTTAGTCCTTGTTGGTAAATGTAAAAAAAAAATCAGTTCCATTATCAGAAGTCACTGATGGAAATAAATAAGAATTATAAGGCATGTAGATCAAGTTTGAGTAAGCGTGGCTGCAAACTGCAACAGTGCAAGGCCAACAGGATCCAAGCATAACCTAATGCATGTTCACTAACTTGGAGAAAAGCAATTGAATTCTCCTTCCATTTCTTTCAGACCTAATCTTAGTTTTATTATTAGATGAAGATTTGTGTATGTGGCACCTGATTGATAGATATGTTGTTATTTCTACCTCTATTACTTGATATTTTTGAAGTGGGAGAAGAATATCATGTTTCCTTAGGCTGGATTGATACATGCCAGAGGCCAGGGTGACCATCCCATCAAAAGAAGATGCTCGCTCACCTATCAGGGAGCCCCTACGCATAATTACATACGTCTTCACCTCGATTATCATTCACTTCATAGTTTAAATAAGGCAAGGGATTTCTTTTGTCATGATGAATTGTGTGAATGTGTGTGTGTGTGTGTGTGTGTGTGTGTGTGTGCGTGCACACGCGATATGACTCTTCTGATGCATGTTTGTATATCATGGTTAGGAGAAAGGCAGTTTCCTTTACTTACCTAAAATCCTGCCCAGTACCAGAAATTTGACTGCACTGAATTCTGTGCCTGATGACAGGTGAACTTGTCTCCTTGTATTCTCATCAATCTGCAGAATTATTAGATGAGACATAAACATCCAAATGGATGCCATTTTGTTGAAAAGATAGGAAGTAAAGAAAGACAAAAAGAAAAGGATAAATTAAGCAACTGCGAGCACGGCCCCAAAGGTTTAGCAAATAATAAATTTTAAAGAGTTAATCATTTAGAAAGGTTTTTCTAAACTATTTCCATACTATCCTCAGATACCACTGTACCCCACCTACTATCCCTCTATATTGCTTTATTTTTCTCCATCATATAAGGAATTCAAAATTTATAAGGCAAAAAAATACAATGAGTTATTTCTCACCTCAATACTTTTACTTAGCTTGCTATTTTTACTTAAGTCAAGCAGCTAAGAAATTTTCTTCTATGTAGAACACTGAAACATTAGTGATTTTCTTAAAAAAACTAGTAGTGTGCATAATTCTTCATTCTTTGCTGTGGCTTACATCATTTTAAAAAAGGTATTCTGATACTGCAATTATTATTTTCTGCACAAGAACTTTCACTGCATTTATAAACATCTAAAGTAAACTGGTTTCATTGTAGTAGCGATGGTCCTACCATTAGTACACCATGATAAACTAGACATCATTCCCCTACTGAGCAAAGTAAAACAAGAAAAGATGGTGTCTTAAGTATCAGATACTAATAATATGTTAGACAGAATCCTATTGCTTAAAAAAACCTGACCATATTTGATGGTCTATGATCTATAAAAGAAGATCACTGAAAGTATCTTTGGTTTATTATATTCATTATCAAATTTCTGCTGTAGGTACTGGAGAGTCGTCATTATAACTGTTGCTTCTGTCAAATTTACTATATTACCTCTACAAAGACCACTCCCTCTTCTCTGTTAATCTCTATGTGGTGAAGTTGTCCATCAGCCATGTTTTTAAAATCAAAGTTAACAACATCAGGTTCTTGATATCTGTTTAGCTTGTACCTTATCTGTAAACTTCCTAAAGTAGGAAAAAAGTCATATTTTCAGTAAAAAATGTATTTTAAGAACTACTTATAAAAAATCACAGTCCTTTGGTGGTTGCTATTTATTCATTTCTCAAAAAAAATTTATAATCGATAACAGTTCATTTGGAAGATACCTTCCAATCATAATTCTTAGAAGTAAGTTTCTAAATGAAATTGCAATACTGTATTTTCAAAATCAAGACCAAGCATCATGCTCATAAGCAGTCTCTTTCCTGCAAATCTTTAATTTTCTTCATTAAAAGTAAACTCAGATTAAGCATATGCAAACCTCTGCCCTAGCCTCTAACTTAAAAACATAACGAGATTAAGTATTTCTGAAATGCCAAACTATTGCAAAATATTACAATAATATTGTTTCTATAATCTTATCTTTTGAAAAAAACATATTTCACACTCCTGAAATACTGATTAATTGATTAATGAAATTATTGATTAATGATTGATTGATTCAATGAATGATTAATAAAATTGATTAATGAAATTATTCAAAGCAAATATATTTTTGCTAAAGATAAGAAATATATCCAAGTGGACATAGTCATAGACTTTGAAATGAAGTTAGCTAAAGTGAATGGCAGTAAGCCAAACTTACCATTAGAATTAATACAACTCACTTAATTGCCTGCAGAGATGTCAACTAATATATTTTACAGGATACCAAGAAAATGTTCTAACAGATAAGTTTCAAGCTCAAAATGTACAATGAAGGTAAATATACTTATTGAACAATATTATTCTTATTTTGGTGCTCAGTGACCTTGTGCCACAATTGATTAGTTGAAATGATATATTCACATGATTGTACATTTATTCTTATCACCCAGAGGATGTATTTCTAAAATTTTTATCTTTCATCCAGATATAGGGAAAATAAAAATAGCAGGAAGTGGTTTTCTGTAATGAGGTTTCTGTAGCAAACATATTTCATAATCTATGTCTCCTTACCCTCCACAGATACACCATTATTTCCAATGACTATTTTATTGCCTAAAGTCAGAACTGACAGATCATTTAGTGGGCATTTCCTTATACATAATACTGATTTATTAACACTCCCTTAATATGTCTTCACTTTGATTTGGAGGAAATATTTGCTATTATACAACATCTTATTTCAAAATGAACCATAAAACCAATATTGATATTCATATGGAATAGTCAAGAGCTTCTGGTAATAATATAGTGCATAGTGCATATTTCACATAAATAAAGTAAAATTTTACATTGTATATGTAAAATTAACAAAATTATAAAGAGATAAAGGCATTTTAATTCTTTTAAATAATTCTTTTAGATTAAACTTATAGGACAGTACTAAAAAGCAAAATGAATACAAAAAGCAGGCACATTATTCTTTTCCTGTTTGTGGTTTGAGAAGCAAGAGCACAAGACCCATCCATATTGTTACCACCCTAATTTTCTAATTTAATTTTCTGTCTTCCATCTAAAAAAACACTCACCATTTTTGGCAATGATGACTGAAAGGTATTCTTTGTATGAGGAGCTCACAAAAAGCAGCAAGCTCGGTGTTTGTGTTGTGCGGAAGCTAAATTTGATCATTTCTCTGCTCAGCTTCATATCGCCATGAAATGAAGCAGCGTGGGAGCTGGAGTTTTTACTTAAAAAATAATTTTCTTGAAAACTGTAAATCACAGAGGAGCCAGATCCAAAATATGCAGAAATCTCTGAAATAACATGGACATTTTATGTTCAGAAAAATTTAAGTACAAGGATCTTGTTTTATTTATTTAATTGATTTTTAATTTTTTAAAGCAATGAAATGTATAGCTAGAAGAAACAACCCCAAACTGGAATTGAATACCACAGCAAATTAATAAAGCCTTCATAATGATCTTTCAAATAGCTTTTTGTTAAAATGACATATTATTAATTCACTAGTATAATTTTACAACTGAAAGCTAAATGCTTTCTCATCAGAGCTCAGACATAAACCAAGCTTCTCATCTTTTACCTCCTTGATCATCACTTTCTTATTGAAAACTGAACTCTTATCTACTATTTTGTAGTCAGGATACAGTAGTCTTCCTGCAATAGTTAGAAAAGAAGAAAGTTTGAAGGATTCTCTTCCCTTCCAGGATCAACAGGCAGAAAATTTTCCTTTACATCCAAACATTTTCTCATATTTATTGTGCACTACAAAAAGAAAGCTAAGTCTAGTATTAATATGAAAAAGGAAAATAGGAACAACAAAAAGAAACTATACAGCCTCTTTTAAATTATTTTATGAAAGCATATATTTCCCTTGTGTGAGATTCACATTGCAAATTCTCTCTCTCCCTCCCACATGCGTGCGCACGCACACACACACTCCCCAAATATACATGTACGAAAAAGAAGAGAATGGGAGAATGGCGGGAGGAATTATTAGTTTTGAACCTGCTTCTCTCCATTCCTACAAAGGGTTGGTTGCTGAGTACAAATTATAGATGATACTCACTGGGTGAGACAGCAATGCCCAGACTCCCTTGAATTTCAGGATTTTTTTTTTGCTTGTTTGCTTTATTGTTTTTATTATCTAGAGTATACATTTAATAGCCAATATAATATATGCATACAAAGGAACATTTCTGATTGCACTTAGCAAGATGAACTCGAAATTATTTATATTTAGACAATGAAGACATGTTCTTATAAAGAGGTGGTCTTAATTCTAACTTTAAACATGAAAAGTCTCCTAGAATGGTAGCAGTAGTACATGATTATTATCACGAGTTGATTTGCAAATTATAGCTTATTCCTGAAAACAACAGATGACTTGAAAAGTGCATTTTGGCCAACTTTTCATTAACTCAACCCAATGCTTTCTTTGCAAATCAGCAGTTGCTTCAATTTGGAGCCAGTTTTTGTTGGCCTCCTTCAGAGAAAGGTTCAGTAGCCTAGAGACACTTAAATAAAGAAATTGAATTTAAATTGGATGTCAGTTTTCTATGAGGAGCTATGAAAGTATAATAAACGTTTGTATATTCAGAGAAGTCTGTCCAGAACACTTAATACCACGCTCAGTTCTTTCTTTCTTCCATGTCATAAATCAGTGAATGAGAGAAGCTGAAAAATATTTTATTTTATTTGTCCTGCAGATATCAATATAGCATACAATACAATGTCTCAGTGTCTCTATTTTGTTATGCATCAATATTTAATGGAAAAGTAATTTATATTCCTAGCCAAAGTATTTGGGCAAAAAACCCAAACAAACCGAATACAGAAACAATGCTTTCTAAATTCCCTCGCATTGCTGAATATCTTTATAAAAAATAGCAATAATGTTTTTAATGATTTTAAAATAGAGAACTGCCACATGGGACAGGTTGCTGGCAGCCGTATTATTTAAGAGCATCAACATTAGATGGAAGAAAGCAGACTGAGCACTTAACACTTTAAGACACCTGGAGGCAACTATTACTGATGTGATCAGCAACAGACACTGGTTTTTCAAGATTTGAGTCAAATAATCTAAGTAATGAAATATTATTGGCATTACATAGATACTTTGCAAAAGAAGTTTAGAAGTGGAAGTATTTTTCTTTCAAATAGCTGCACAGAAAAGAACCGACAGATGTTTGATGCAGATTGCATAAGTTTTCCTGTTATAGTATCTCATGTATGTCACACTCACCATTGGAGCAGAATGGCCCTGTGTATGCAGAGAAAGTGCAGTCACAAAGGAACCCACTGGGCCTTTCTCTGCATTTCCCTCCATTGCGGCATAACTTTCCATAGCTGCTGCAATGTCCCCTACAACCCGGCTGCACCTCTGGAGTCACCTGGGCCCTTTCTTCCAAATCCAAGGTCATCCCATTCAACTGCAGAGACCGAATGCAGCCCAGAAAGCCTCTCTGTCTGGTGGCCGTTCCACCTAAAAGGGAAATACTGCAAATGGAAACATGTTCCTAGGTGTTTTATTCAGGATTTAAAGACCAAACAAAACTGAGGCCTTACAGAGAATAGCAAAAGTTGGACGAGCAAATATAATTTTAGAAACACAATTCATGACCAAATACAGACTTCAAGAAGATAAAACATTAATTAAATTTTTTTTAAAGTTGAATTCATTACAGATTTGTTTTCTAAGAAAGATTTATTAATTTTTAAACTGAGGAAGTTTTTTTTTGTCTCTTTATTTCAAAGAACAAAGTAAAGACCATACCTTATTTTTATATAGAAACCATGTTTTTTTCAATTTTATTTTGGCTTATTATTATCTTTCAAATTTTTTTAGAGCAATTTTGGTGAAACCATGGGGAAGTCAAAAATTAGTGTTATTTCCGAATATGAGTTCTGTCCTGGAACCAACGCAGCGTAGACAGCCAGAAATATCAGCGAAGTGTTTGGGAAGGATGTGGCTAATGAACGCTCAGTATATCGATGGTTTGAGAAGTTCCATTCTGGTGATTTTCATCTTGAAAATGAGCCACATGGGCAACCTGAGACTATCAACTGTGTCGATAGTGTAGGCGCGTACTTCAATTAATTGTACCGCTTCTTGTTTGAGATATAAGAAATTACACTTCTGATTCAAAATCAGACATTTCATACTTAATGACCTAATAACTAAACAACTTGAGGTCCAATAACTGACTACAGTCCATTTCCAACTGTTCTAACTTGTTTTTTCTTTAGTTTGTAACGATAATGGGGAACTCGAGGTATAGAGAATTTCAGGGATTGTCCCAGATGCTGCTGACTATTAGAAAATTAGAGGCAGAGGTAGGATTAGAACCCATAGGTAGTCTTTCATTCCAAGGAAGCCCCTTTTCTCTTCACACCACAATATAGTCAAAAAAAGAGAACTCTTCCATTTTCTTTTATACCTCAGATCATCTTTGGTTTGAATGGAATTTCTGTTCTCCAAGCTTTATGTAGCAGCTCTTTGCTGGGCACTGTGTCTGACACTAGAGATGTGAAATTATATGCAATTATCTTGCTCTCAAAGAGTTCACAGTCCAGCAATAAATTGAGACAGGGAAACACGAGATTACTACGTGGTTTTCATGGTAAAAACAGACACAAGGTGGAGAAGGTCAGAGCATGGGGTTATCATTAATAGCAAGAAAAAAATGCGTACGTGTGTGAAATATATGCTTAAATAGTATTTGTAATGGAAGGCCAGGCATGGTGGCTCACGCCTGCAATCCTAGCACTCTGGTAGGCCGAGGCAGGAGGATCGCTTGAGGTCAGATGTTTGAGACCAGCCTGAGCAAGAGCAAGACCCTGTCTGTATAAAAATAGGAAAAAATTAGCCAGGCACGGTGGCTTATGCCTGTAGTCCCAGCTATTTGGGAGGCTGAAGCAAGAGTATCGCTTGCACCCAGGAGTTTGAGGTTATGGTGAGTTATGATGACGCCACTGCACTCTAGCTGGGGCAAGAGAGCAAGACTCTGTCTCAAAAAAAAAAAAACCAAAAAAACAGTATTTGTAATAGAAGAAAATCAACACCCAACTTTGTAAACAGAACTTCTTATTCTGTACTTTTAAAGAGTTGTTTACCTAACCAAATAGTTTTAAACTACCTTTTTAAATGATCAGAAAACATAATGTCTAATTAGACACAAACAGTTGTGTCATACATGTACTGAGGATTTTTACTTTACTATTAGGTTTCAAGTTAATGTTTTGTTTTGTTTTTCAGATGTAACTCTTCTGAAAAGCATGGCCAATGTAAATAGAATTGGACTTGAAAGCTTAATTAAAGATTTCAGCGCCTTTTCAGGGTTAGAATATGTCCAATTAAAATGAGTTGCAGTTTGATTAATTGATTCTGGATGTTTCCACTGAGCTATTATGTTTGAAACTATCTTCCAATTAATTTTCTATCAATTTACCTGCCAGGCTATATCAGATTTAATGAATTTCAGAACTTCACAAACACTGAGTATCTTGTGAAACAGATGCCTAACCTTTCTATGTGACTGAATATAACTGCACCTGTCCACTTATATAACAGCATGGAGGTCTCGCAACCGAATAACTTCGCTAGGTGTGGAGTAGAGACTGAGTTAGTCTTTACCACCACTGGGAGAAATGGTGGTGTCAGTTAATGTAGAGGTCTGTGAAAGTGGAATCCCATCTACAATTTTGCAATGTGATGTTCCTCATTAAGCGAAATCCTAGAAGCGTAGGGAGGAGGAGGGCTATTCTCTATTCTCTCTCACATTCAAAGAACTATTATGATTTAAAGAGGCAGTTGGTGTAAGCAATAGTGTCATAGGCAGAAAATTCTGTCACTTTTTCCCAAACCAAACTCAGTGCGGAGAATATGCCCCAGTGGGTAGTTACAGCAGGAAGAATGGGTCTATTTAGACTTTTCCCATATTGAGGCCACAGCAGCTCTCTGGTTTGAACATACTAAAGTCTATTTTAAAGAAATGAACTGTTGGTGGTATTAGTCACAATTTCTTGTCTCAGGATATCTCATCTGAATTCTGACTTCAGTCCATGATCACTAAGATTTACCCACTGGACATGGGAAACTACACTGGCGGGGGCGGGGGGAGCGGGTCTTAGCCTAATAAAGAAAAAGATAACTCAAGAAGAGAAGAAGCAATAATTAAAATAAATGATTTGATTGCATTAAAGAGAAATGTGACCTTTATTGCGCTAAATTGGTAATGGGGGAACACATTTACTACAAAAGAAAATTAGGCTGCAATAAAAATTATTCAAATATAAGGCTGCTTGATATTCTTTTCCCATAACTCTATCTTAGCATATCAAAAGCTAGAGTTAAAAAAAAGAAAAATCTGGAATATATTATAATTAAGAACTATTCATCAAAAGACACAATTAATAATATGAAAGCACAATCACTTCACAGAGATGAAGATATTGTAATAAATTTATATGAAAAGGACTCATCCAAAATACATAAAGAATTCTTATTATTCTTTTCTTAAAATAAAGAAGACAACCTTGCAGAAAATGGGCAACAGATTTGAACAGCCACTTCATAAAGGTAGATATCCCAATGATCAGTAGTGATTTGGCAGTATCTCCTAATGCTTAGCATATGCATGTATGCTATATGCAATATATTCGCAATAATGCATGTATGCAATAATTCCACTCCTAGGTACCTATCCAACAAAAATGCAAGCACATGTGCATCAAAAAATCCAGGTAAGATTAATAACTATGGTCTCAAAATTCCAATATGCTTCGAGTTCAACATTAACCTTTGTGTATGGTTTTTAGGAATTGTTCACTCTAGATATTCAATAAATATTTGCAGATTTGATGCAATTCAAATGCAACACAATGACTTCTGGCTATGTCAGTGGTCCTAACTTCTCCTCCAGGTTCTAAGTCACAAGGCATTGAAATACAGTTAGCTCCATTAAAAAACCTGTCAGTAAAAGAATTTAGACTGGAAACAAAAATTGCAGAGCTGGTTGAATGAAAATCAATTCAAGGCTAATTTAAGAAGCTTCTAGGAAAATGCTGAGTTTACAAACCGAAATAGAAAATGACCACTGTCACATTTCAGCTTAAAAAAATGACTGATTCTCTTCTCTCCACCATTTCTGTGACTACTGAGGCTTTGTGAGCCTACGATAACAGCAGTGACTGGACACTGAGTTCTCAGTGCTAACAAGGTCAAGGGCACATGTTCAATACACTGATTAGCATTAGGTCACTAAACTTATTTCTTCAAGGTAACGAGTAGCAGCTCTGAATAGGACCATTTAAGATATGCATAAATCACACACACAGGAAAGACAAAATGAAAGACTGTGAAAAGAATAGTAAAGATTCAATGTCACAATTAAGAACAAGAATGGAGAGGGCAAAGCTACAAACAGAAGGTGAATCATCGTTTTTATTACAAAAAGCAATGTGATGTGATGGCTGGAATTATCTGGAGAACGGGAGGACATGTTCATTGCATTGGTGCTCATTGTTTCTAATCTGACCACCACGTTACATTAGTGTTCACTTATTCATAAAAGAGTTTTTGTTCATTATTTTATTCCTCCTCACTTTGCATGGCATCTGACAGTTTAGATTAGTTGAAGATAATAGTTCTGATATTTGAAACCTCAGGGATTGTTAAAAAGCCTTCTGTTTCGTATTTCTTGGGTGTATGCTAACACTAGTCGCATCTCTGAAACTCCATTTATCATTTCCTTATTCCTATTTCAGTTGTCATACATAATTGCTGCCCAGCTGGATCACATTTTTTTGAAAGTGCTTTCTATTTATTTTTCCTGATTTTGCTCAGAAATTAAAGCATTAATCTTTCCTCAGAGTTTCACCCAGAGATGTGAATACATTTTATGACTGGTCTTCAGTAGAGCTAATAAAACAAGCAATGGAGAAAGTACATTGGACCCTTTCATGTTATCTCACTGCAGTAGCCACTTCTGAGAAATTACCAAAAACGTTAATCTCAAAAAAATGTAATGCTAATAGATATTATCAACATAGACCTTGTCAGTGAGATGGAGAATGTAATTTAAATCCAAATTAATATATATTCAAATATCTACAACATTGTATTTGTGGGTAAAAGTGGTAAAGATAGTATCTCAAATTAACATATCTCTGTATTATGGAAATTTCTGACATTTCATGTCTGTTGTATTTTAAAATAATTTTATTTGTTATTTGAAATATTCAACAATAGTTTTCTGCCAAAGTTATATACAAAAAAGAATATGCATTTTTGATAAAAGCTACTAAATGTTGGGACAGTAACATAATCTATCTTAGACTGACTTAGTCTTTCAGTTTTGTCCTACATTATAAAAGTTGTACTTCCATGTAATTTATTCATTTTTAAAATAAATCTCATTGTGTATATTTGGAGTTTACAACATGATGTTATGGGATACATATAGATAGCAAAATGGTTGCTGTAGTGAAGCAAATTAACATATCTAACATCTCACAGTTACTTTTTTATGACAAGAGTGGTTAAAATCTACTGATATAACAAAAATTCCAAATACCATACAATTTTATTAACTATAGTCCTCATGTTGTACATTAGATCCCCAAACTGGTTCAAACATAATCATTATTATTATCATTAGTCTCTAGATTTAAAACATTTTTATTAGAAAAGTAAAGTCACGCTGAAAACTATACACTGACTTTTCACAATCACATTTACTTCATGCATTCATCCTAATATCCAAATACAAATGATAGTTGTTATGCACACTTGAAAATATTAATTAGCTATAATTATTTTTAAGATGGATGATGGAATTTCAAATTAAACTCTTAAACTTGCGAGTAAGAGAAATTAAATTACCCTGTAAAACTCTGACCAGAAAATCAATTATATTGGATTAAAGTAGAGATTCCCAGTAACCCATGGAGTCACCAGCTCTGAGAGCAGAACAAGACTCAAGTCTAACAAGACTCAAGTCTGAAGGTATCAATATGTGTGAGAAAACAGTTTCCAAGAGAAAGGTCTTTCTACATATGGCACATGCTAGAACAAAATCAATAAACAAAGAAGACTGATTTCCTGGTAAGAGTGTGATCATGGGGCAGGTGGGATTTCACTGAAGGAGGGGAAGGTGGTGAGATTTTCTCTGCACTATGAAAAAGGACCAGAGGCTTTCTGCAGCCTGGCAAGAATATGGCTTGTATATATAATCTGGGTTTGAGAGCTAAGAAACATCTTTAATTACTGCTCTATATTAGGACCAACAAAGAAAACAAGAGAAGCTAACTTCAGGTGACATTAAAAACTGGGAACTGAGGTAAGGAACCCAGAAACCTGCAAAGAAACATCTTGTGTGCAAGTATATTATTATGGGTAAGTGGTAAAACACTAACAGCAACAATTGATTCATTAGCAAGTTGTGTGCATCTACATGAAAAATACATCCCGAATTATATTTGAACATTTCTACTTTAGCTTGCACACTATTATCTCTAACATGAACTACTGCAATTGCCTCCTTCCACTCCCTCAAGAGAGATTCTGGAAAATGTAAATTAAATTATGCCACTCCTCTAATCTCTTAAAGTCCAAATTCCTCACCATGCCCGTACGAGACCCATTATAACTCAACCTTGCTTCCCATCATGCTTCCCCTAACACTGATTCCCTCCAGCCACATTTTCTCCCTGTTCCTGGAACAGCTAAAGCTCATTCCCACCACTTTGAGTGCGATCCATCCATCTGGAATTCTCTTCCTTCACTGGCCAAATGACCACACTACTTGAAATAGAAGTCCCCAACTCACATGAATGCCTGACTTTTTACTCTGCTTTTTACTTTATAGCATTTGTCATTATTTGGAAATTTACATATGCATATAGGTGTGTGTATGCATGTACATGTGTGCAAACATGTGTGTATACATGTATATGTTTAAATATGTATAGAGATATCTTTTTGTTTTATTTTTTTATTATTGGCTGTCTCTTGTTTCATCCACTGAAATATACTCTCAGGAAGACAGAGAACTTTTTGGTCTTAGTAAGTGCTTCATTAAATTAGCTCTAATTACTACTGATTTTTTACTAGTTTTTCACCCACTGTGCTCTAATTCAATGTAACCTTTTTAATTATAATTTGTCTTTCACTGAGTCTTCCTGCAGGGAAAAATATCTTCATTTACCAGTTAAAAAAATCTGATTTGTTGGGTAGTAATGTTGTAAATTGATAAATTAATATTTTGTCTTGTAAGCATTGTTCTATTAACTTGATTAAGGCCCTTTCCTAAGAAAGCAGTCCACTCTGTAGTATAGGTAAAGATAAAAACAATCCCTTTATGTGGCTTTTTGACAGTCCATGATTTTCTCTACCCAAGACTGCAAGTCTTTATTTTTTTATGAGTCTTTGTCTTACTGTCACCATATTAAATCACGTCAATTTACTCACCTTTACCTGTGAGCAGGAAGGAGGAAATTGTATAAACAAATTTTTACTAACAGTAGATGTAACACTTGTTTCAGAGATCTTTCTTTTTGCCTTTTCTTTTTAATTTTCCTTGACTTTGACTTAAACATAATCAAAGGCTCTGTTTTTAAAACTTTCAAGTAACATGGTCATCCCTCAATCTGAACACATATGATGATGTCAAAGGCCTAAACAATTGCCTCAGCAAAGATGAAATCTCTTAGATCCTCATTAAAATTACATCACATGATTGATGCCAAAAGATTCAAATCTGTTTTAAAGCAGTTTTCTGATGTTATACTAGTACTTCATTACAACTACTTGAAATCAAATTAAGGCCAGGATTCCTATCGGACACAATATATAGTGACTCCCTCTCTTACGAAGTTGAAATTCAGACCAAGGATGAAAAGTCATCTACAGGCAAACTGCAGCATATTTCACTGAAAAATTCCAGGACTATTTCAGCCTCTCAATTTCCAGCAATAGTAAGGCTATTCCCAAGCTACTGACAGATTTTAAATTGCCATACCTTTTGTTGTGACCACCTCTCATTTTTTGTAATTCAAGAATAGCTCTGCCAATTTCCTGACTGAGCTTCTAGCATGTTATTAAAAGAAAAGTTATATATTTCTTCTCATATATTCTTCATTATTTTCATACCCTTAAATAAGTCAGCCAAGTGGCCACGGATCATGATTAGATTGTCTATTATGCTGCCTGCCTCATAGAAGCTGTTCATTATTTATTGAGTGAAAGAAAGAATAAATGATGGAAATAATAAGTACATAAATTTATTAGAAATCCCCAATATATCTTCCTCAAATATGTCACAAATCACCATCATCCTTTGCAGTGAGAGAGTGCTAGTAAAATGAGATTGTTAAACAATAGAAGGTATAATGCGGATCTGATGAATTTTGTTCAAAAATATAACTCCTGACAATGCCCGAAATATACTTTCTAATAATTTATTTATTCTGCTTTATAGTGTTATGCCTTTATTTACATTAAAATACATGAGAAGTGACCAAGCAAGAGATAATTCTTAGAACTTCATGGTCCATAAATTCTGTAAATTAATTAGCAAAGATGCAAAGTTAAACAAACACATCTAGCAGGATTCCACTATCAAGTTTATAAATGCCAAGTGAAAGGAACAACATTCAGATACAAATATGAAGTTGGTGACCAGAAGATATCAGAAAAATGGGCAAAATAAAGGAATGCATCAGAGAAACTGATGAAACCAGACAAGCTATAGCTTCTACACACTGCGCTCTTTTTATTTTCTCCTGCCCTTGGCCTCTTTTTGATGTGGTGGTAGTGGGGGGCAGTCTACTGATTGGCATCAGCTGGAATTAGAAGGAGGGGTCCTCAACAATTCTGAGACCAGAGATAAACACTTCCAATATCATACTAATTCACCAATGTCATAGATAAACTGGAACAAATCATGTAATCTGTAATATTAAGAATGCGAGTATGTAAGTTTAGGAATTAGACAAATTTGAATCTCATTTACTAGGTGGATTTCTGAAGGTAAGTCAACCCCCTAAACTTCAGGTATCCCACCTGTAAAACAGGGATAATACCCATTGTTGGTTATGAGGCGCAACGGAAACACCTGGCACAGTTTGGAACATAGGTTCTCAATAAATGGTGGTTTGTTACTGCTGTTTGTTGTTATTATCATTATTTCTATGGTTAGTATTATTTTATTTCAGCCCATCTCTGCACCGACATCATATAATCAAATGACCAATTGCTTAAAAGGAGAACTTACCCACAAAGAGTTGACTGTTGAGCTGTAGGAGGACGTGCCCATCTGCTGGAGCAGGTTGTGTCTTTGGTGTGAGCTGATCCACCTGAATGGATGCTTCTTTCATGTTCCTTTCCACTCTAACATGGTGCCACTGATTGTCGTTAAAGTGAGTGGGTGACTGCACTGAGATTTCAAAAGGCCCATTTCCCACATCAAATGAAAAAGTCACTGTTGTCGGAGCTGGAAATATTAGACATAAATATTGTTCACATGAGTTCACATGGTATAGAGTGCTGAGCCTCCAATACACTAGGAATAGCACTACAACATAACAATTACTAAATATAAAGATAGTGGTTTGAATGTTATAGAAGGAACTACCAACATCAGTACAGAAATAAGTCTTCTGATGTGGGATGAAACAGTAAAATATCTTTGCATTTTGGAGAAAAAACAACAGATTTTGAGAAATTCATCCTCTGAGTTAATGTTTCATATTGATGAAGAGGAAAACTATTTATCCAAGGCAAGAAAACTAAATAGCATCTGGCATTTTATGTAAAAATAATTGTGACAGTGATTCAGATTATAGCATTTTAATATATATTTGATATTAAGATATGAATAGCAGCCTATGAGTATATCAAAATGAGTGCTTGATTTAAATCATTGTGTAACTAGGTAAAATTTTTTTTAATTTTGTTTGAAATTAAAACTTTTAAAAATTGGTTCAAGAGAATACCAATAATTTCCCAAATTATCCCATGTTAAATATCTAATTATTTTCTTATAAAAAGCATAAGTTAGTATCATGGAATTTTATCAAAGGGATATCATGAAAAGATTCAGTTGATAAAGTAGACACGTGAATATTTTAAAAATTAGTAAAAGGATATACTACTGATAGAATCTCCTAGACTTCTTTGGGAAAGGACACTTACAACGTAGTTCTATCCGTATAAAATCAGTAATCCCCAGGTTCTCTAAAAATACCCCAGATGAAGCCATTGTCTTAAAAAAGAAAGACACATCAGCACTAAGTTCTCCATGGAAAGTAGGAAAATGAAGGTACGAAGCCTCGGTATCAAAGGAAGCTGAATTCCAAAATGATCCTGTTTAAAGAAAAAAAGAAGGAAAAATTTCATTAAGTATGAAAACACATTCATGAAAAAAAATGAATGACAAAGACATTTTCTATTTTTAGCATTTTTTCTATAAAAAATGTTGCCCATTTATACAAATCTGTTTTTTTTCCTATTAACTCTGTAGTATGCAAGACATGAGCCTATATTGGAGATTTTACAGGAACTGACATGCTGGGTTCCTTTCAACATAGCAAAGGAATGATTCCTACAGAAATGGTCTGAATGTTATCTAAGAAAAATATTCCCAGCCTAAATATTATCCTCTGTCAAAGTGATATTATGAAAAGATCTGCAAAACATTAATTACTAATTTTTTTATAACTTGAAAATTTAAGCACCTACATTGCTTTGAATAACAAAAGCCCTAAAGAAGCTCACAATGTTTTTTGTTCTAACACTTCTAACAGACACACTTCACAAAACTACACTCTTAATTAATTGTTTTCATTAAGGGGCCTTGTGATTTTCTAAACAGAGACCGGCATTCTAAACATCCTCATCTAATTAAAATCCAAGATACAACTTATTCTGTGCTATGCCGATATTCTCATGAAAATGCTCTTTTTATTCAAAATTATCTTATTTTGCTAATAGGAATGAAGTAGATGCACAGTAAATGAAAACGGTTCTCAAAATGTTTACAAATGCTCAGAAGAGGCAGAAAATGTTCAAAAGGTTGGGACATAAATTCAGAGATCTGAAAATATTTATGTAGACTACAAAGTTACTTATAATTGCTGTCCAAATACAACTTCTTATCTTCACTTTCTGATTTTTTTTTTTGATATTTACAGCTTTCCTTTTGAAAAAAAAATTTAAATCTTATATAGCAAAAAGAATGAAAAATGAAATGTAAATGCAACGGCATGAGCTGACAGGAGTGAAATTTGACTGAATATGTGTGGTTGATGAGGAGTGTAATCAGAGAAATGAACTATGCATTCTTGCTGCCACCAGCAAGTTCTTAGCGCATGAAATATAAATACCATCTTTAGTTTTAAGCAACCGCCCCCATATACACTCCCAACACTGGATAAAATTCTTCTATCTAAATTACCTTCCTGGAAGAGAAATGTATTGATCCTCTGGAGTTGGAAAACAGCAGTTTCAAAACAACAGTTCATTATGTTAGCAGAGAACAGATACCTAGCTACATAGTTAAAAATCACAAATTTGATTCTGCTTATACATGCTCCTTAGATTTTAATTTATTTTCTATAAATTTCAGACCAAACAGTGCCTATATCTTATTTTTTTTTCTGTTTTTCTTGTGAACCTGATTCAAAAGTCAACTCTCAGCTTGTATGTGGACAATTTTACAGATGGATTTATTCAGCTGAGAATTTACTTTGAGTTTTTCTTTCCTCCCCAGAGTCAAATGAAACTCTATATTATCAGTCACGTCAAGCCTATTCCTCAAGTCCTCTTTCTAGCTATTTCTGCATTTAGACATGCTCCAGGAAAGAACGCAAGAAAATGCAAAATATCAAGTCAGGGAAAACAGCACATCCGTGTTCTTAAAAGTTCTCACCTGACCTATTTTTAGAAGGAATTAGATGCCTTTTTGTTGAAATGTTACATATAAAAATTAAAATAAAGCTGTAACTTTAAAATATAAAATATTAGCAAATCTTATTTTGTCTACAGAAAGAGGAACATTCAAAGTTACTCAAAGGTTTAAATTAGATAATATTAGTATAAAACAAAACATTTCCTTTGTTTTATGTCATATCATAACAAGCTCAATAAAGCATCACATAGAAGACTTCAGGGAACTAGTTGAAACAAACAATTCTTTGAATTGCTGCTATCTGTACAATCAATGCTTTTATAGAAATGAAACCAATTTATTACTTTAGGCATCTTCGATGTTCTCACACACATAATGTCTATTTGTTTTAGTTAGCAAACCTTATTTTACAGATTTACAATAGGTAGAAATTGAAGTAAAGACATTTTATTGGATTAAGAAATTACTGCCAATTCAAAACAATCAGAAGGAAAGCAAAGGCCAATGCTTCCATGAACGAGTAATGTTAATGGCATATGGTATCTCAGCTCTTTACAGACTGCGCTAAGAAGCACCCAGGAGAACCTGGGCCGCTTTAGATAAAGGAGGGGCAAGCAGGAGGAGGTAGAACAGAACTTAGCAGGCAGGCAGCAGCAGGAAGCCGCAGGTGTTCAAAAGAGAGGATTCCACGGATAAGGTGGTTGAAAATTCACAGATCTCATGCAGGGAGAGAGTAGAACAATCATCACCACAGTCAGGGAAGGGTACATGTGTGGGCAGGAGGGGGAGTAAGAAAGGTTGGTTGATAGATAGAAGGAATAAGGTCTAATGTTCGCTAGCAGAATACAGTGCCTACAGTTAACAATATATTGTGTATTTCAAAACAGCTAGAAGAGAGGACTTGAAATGGTCCCAACACACAGAAATTATAAATGCTTGAGGCAATGGATGTTCTAAATACCCTGACTTGATCATTACACAGTCTATGCATGTGACAAAATACCACATGTACCCCATAAATATGTACGAATATTATGTATTGATAAATTTTTAAAAAATAAACAATTAACTATCTAAAAAAATTCCCTAATCTGCACCATTTTCAATTAAATTCAATATAGTGTACTAGAGATTTGAAAAAAAAATGTTTTGGAAATACTAGCTTTTATCTTTCCAGAATAATATGTATATATATATGTATATAAAATGGGATACATATACTGATTTGCATAGAAGAGGAAGATGTAGTAAGTATTTAATTCCACATATAAAGTAAAAAAAAACCCATTTAGGAAAATTAGCTTAGTATTATATTAAGATTATGACTACTAATAATTGTTTTGATAAACTTTTATTTACAAAATATCCTTTCAAAAAGGAGACGCTTATATAGAGAGAAAATAGATTAGCGTTTCCTAGGGTTGGGAAGATGGGGTCATGAAGAAGGAGCAGTGCCTCAGCGGTGTGGGGTTTCTTTTTGGGGCAATGAAAATGTCCTAAAATTGGGTGTAGTAATGATTTCACAATGCTGTAAATACACTAAAAGCTATTGAATAGGTCACTTTATATTGGTGAATTGATGGGATGTGAAGTTTATCTAAATAAAGCTGTTTTTAAAAGAATGGTAGTTGAAAAATACATTGTTTTTTGAGGCAATAATTTACTCTCAAAATTAAAGTGCATACAACATGCTAACACTGCTTTTCTTAAAGGTAAAATAAAGTGAAATATAGAAATGCCAAGGCAAGGCAAGGAATAATTTACTAGTCAAATGAAATCTTTCTAAACGCTTAACGAATCATTAAAAAATAAGCTGGAGACATAGATTTATTTAATTAAAATTATTATTTTAAGATCATTACAGATTCTCATGCAGTTGTAAGCAATAATACAGAAAGATACCGCGTATCCTTTACCTAGTTCCCCCAATGGTAACATCTTGCAAAACTAAAGTAGAACGTCAAAACCAGGAAATTGACATTGATGACAAGATGCAGAATATTTTTATCACCATAGTATTTTTCATGCTTCCCTTTTGTAGCAACACCCTTTTCCCTCCCTCCCCACCCCCCTCTAACCCCTTGACAACCATTAATCAGTTCTCATTTCTATAATTTTACCATTTCAAGAATGTTCTGCAAATAAAGGCATACAGTTTATATCCTTTTGAGATTGCTTTTTTTTTTCTTTCATCCAGGATTATCCTTTAAAGACTCACCCACGTTGCTTTGTGTATCAATAGTTCATTCCTTTTTATTGCTGAGTATTCCATGATGTGGACGTACCGCAATTTATTTGACCACTCGCCTGTGGAAGGACATCTGAGTGGTCTCCAGGTTTCAGCGGTTTTTACAAATAAAGTTTCTACAAACATTCATGTACAAGTTTTTGTGTGAAGGTATGTTTTCAGTACATTGGGATAAATGCCCAGGAAGACAATCACTAGGTTGTGTGAGAACTGCATGCTTTGTTTTGTTAGGAACTGCTAAGCTGTTTTCCAGAATGGCTGCAACATTTTAGGTTCCCACCAGCAACGTATGAGTGATCCGGTTTCTCCACATCCTGGAGAATGTGTTGTTGTATATATTTTTTTAATTTTAGCCATTCTGAAAGGTGTGTAGTGATAGCTCATTACGGATTTGATATGCATTTGCCTAATGGTCGGTGGTGCTTAGTATCACTTCATGTGCTCATTTGCGATCTATGTACCTTCTTTGGTGAAACCTTGGGTCTTTTGCCTGTTGTGTTAGTTTGCTCTGGCTGCCATAACAAAATACCACAGGCCGGGCAGCTTAAAAAAAGCAGACATTTATTTTCTCACAGTTCTGGAGGCTAAAAGTCCAAGATCAAGGCGCTAGCAGGGCTGCTTGGGAGACCTCTCTTTTTGGCTTGCAGGTGGTTGCCTTCTTGCCGTGACCTCACCTGGTCTTTCCTCTGTGCAAGCACAGACAGAGTGATCTCTGGTGTCTCCTTCTGGTCTTATAAGGACACCAGTTCTATCAAATTAGGGCCCCACTCCATGACCTCATTTAACTTTAATTAACTTTTTAAAGGCCCTATCCCCAAATACAGTCACATTGGGGTTATGGCTTCAACATATACATTTTGGGGGAAAATAATTCAGCTCATAACACCCATATTTTAATTGGATTGTTTCCTTTTTTTTCCCTTTACTGTTGACTTTTGAGGATGCTTTATAAATTTTACAGATTAGTCCTTCATCAGATACGTGGTTTGCAATTATTTTTAACCAGTCTGTAGCTTATCTTTTCATCCTCTTCATCGAATTTTTCACAGAGTAAAATTTAATTTTGATGAATTCCAATTTATTGATTTTTGCCTTTATGGATCATGGTTTTGATGCCAAGTCTAAGAAGTCTTTAGATTTCTTAGGTTAGATTTTCTAGCCCTAGATCAAAATGCATATAAACTTCCAATGAACCCTTTCTTAAAAGTAAAATTTTTAAATGTTGACATGCTGATGTAAAAAATAGTTTAGTAGTCAAATGTATCTTCTATCCATTTATGAATCATTAAAAAATGAGCTGGAAAATATATATTTTAACAGAAATAAAATTCTAAGATTTAATTATAGTTACATTATCAGAAAACAATAACCTATGTATTGGTTTTATAATTCACTGGTTCCTCTTTTTAGCATGTCCATTATTGTTTTCAACTATTTATGAACCTCAATAGGAATCAATATAAGCAAATAAAAATGAAGAACATGAAATCTGGCTGAAGATAATTACAGTTTGTGGTTTGCATATTGGTATAAAAAAAGAACAAAGATGCCCATGGACATTTTCACAGAGTAAACAACCTCCCTACCCCTGCCCACACCCACTCAGTAAGGTTGTTGTGGCAAATAGCGAGTGAGAATTCCTCTTATGCAGAACAGAAATTATTTTTATAATCAAAAGCTTTCACAAAAAATCTCTGAAGAAGACATTTCTTGTCATTCTTAGTTTTGTGCAAAACTTTCTTGCTATTAATAGCAAAGGCATAGACGTGTGTATATACTTCAATTATTTAAAGATACAAATACACGCAACCTTATTTTAGAAGAAACTGGAGGAATAGAATTGGGAGCAAGCATCCAATTATTTTTAGTCTAGGTATAAGAGGATATATAAAAAAAGCAAATGAGATGAGTGAAGTTTACATAAGTTTGCCATTGCCTTATGCCTGTCATTCCTATGAAGATCAGAGGAAAGTTGAAAGAGATGCTGAGTTGAATTTGGTACCAGAATAGAGATCCTTCCAAGTATGATATTCCTATTGTATTTGAAGCAACCTATTTTGAACTAACAAATAGCAATAGTTCAATACACACAGGAGAACACATTATAAATTCGAGATAAATCTGGTCTACCTAAGATCGATTTCCTCCATTAACACACATAATCATGCAATAAAATTTGAGTCCAGTTATCCATCTGAAAAAAGGAGCAACCATCAGTAGTTCAGTTTTGACTAAATTATTTAAACAAAATGGAATAGAGTCATTCTGGTTGGAGCAAAACAAAATAAATAAGTGTTCAATAGGAATTGAGATTTTAACTGACCACATACTAATTAAAGCATGACTCTTTTATTTATATGGTTAAAGTAAAAAGTAACTTGATGTTCAGATTATTGTCTTTTCAAAATATATTTTTAACACTGCAATTGACTATAAATAGAGCTCTTAATATCTTTTTGTATCTGTATATTTACAGATTTTATCATACAGACGTTACTGTTTTTAAGTAGGCATTATAGCCCATTTGCAACTTGGCACACTGAATTTTTTCCATGCCTGGAGAATACCATTATATATTAATTAATTAGATGAAGCATTTGATTATACCATAATAATTGAAAATAAAAACTAGCAAATTATTCACAATATACTTATTGTCCAATGATTCCTGTATATAGGACTTAATTAGAAATCCTTATATGTGATGGGGTACAAATACTGGGTTTTAAAGAACACCATATGTCAGAACATATTGGATATAATATAATGCCAAAAGTGAGCACTACATACTACTCTGCAATGACACTGTATTTCCCTAATGTTTTCATTGCCCCATGCTTTCAGAGGATTTTTCATACCCTCCCTTTCCCTAAACATACAACATTCCATGTCTATTCTTCAGCTACTCTAGTGACTTCAAGAAAAGAGAAGGTAGAAGGGAATTTCTGCAAGCACCCACCACCACACCTACTCACCTTCCCGCACCTTCACCCATGATCCACATTCTCTCCTGTTACACTGGACCAACCGCTCCCACCCTAAGAATTTATCTGCTGGTTCTCTCCTAACAGCACACACATGCTATTAATTCTCCCATCTTAGAAATCCCACTCTTGTGATTCTACTTCCTTCTCCATTTACCATTACATTTCTCCATTTTTTTTCCCTTCCCATGATTTCTTGAATCTATTTCAGGCTTTTGTCCCTGAACACTTGCCAAAAACAAGCTATTGGTAAGGTCACTAATGACCTACACATTGCTAAAGCCAATTATCCGTTCTCAGTCTCATCATACTTAAGCTATCCACAACATTTAACGCAGTCCATAGATCGCTCCTCCTTGAAACGTTTTCTTCACTTGAAATCCAGGATACTCATACTGTCTTGCTTTTCTGAGAGGTGGTATATTCTCAATCTTCTTTCTCTCCTTTTCATCTCCTCAATCTATGAGTGAGGAAACATTCCAAGACCATATCATTACAGTTCTCCACCCACAATAACTCCTGCTGGTCTGTCTTGTGGCTAATGACTTATAAATATATATCTGAAGCATGGAACTCTCAAACTGACACCTCCACATCTCTACTTGGATGTTTAATGGCATCACAACCTTAATCTGTCCCCAAACCGAACTCCTTATATTTCTCTATGACTTCTTGAGCAGCAATCTTCCCCATCTCAATTTAATGCCAAGTCTATCCCTCTAATTAGTTATTAGACCAAACTTGGCATCATTCTTAACTCTTCCTTTTGCAACCTACATCAATTCATCGGCAAATTTCTTGATTCTCCTTCTGAACTCTATCCATTCCACAACACTCACCGCTGTCCCCATGGTCCAAGCTACCATAATCTCTCAGCTGTGTTAGTGCCATAGTCTCTGAAATGGTCCCTTGCTTTGAATTTTCTGTTCAATCTCATAAATTAGATCATACTACCTCTCAACTCAAAATTCCCCAATGTTCTCCAATCTCGTTCCAGTTAAAACATAAAGACTTTTCAAAATCCTTCATGATCTGACCACCAGATTCCTCTCTGATCTCCACCACTCTGCCCCTTGGTCACTCTGCTGCAAGCACTTTGACGTTTGGCTGTTCCATGAACACACCAGCTACATTCTCATTTCTGTGTGGTTACTCGGGCATTTCCTTCTGTCTAGAGTGCCCTTTCAAAGGGATACACATGCCTGGTTCCCTTATTTCCTTCAGACCTTTATTCAAATGCCACCTTCTTAATAAGTCTTTAGTGATCATCCTATTTAAAATTGCCCCACACCTGCTTCAACTCTATTTTCTTCACAGCTCTCACCAGTGTGTACCATATCATGTATTTTACTTGTTTATTGTCTATCTCTCTTCAAGAGAATGTAAGCTCTAAGAATACAGACATTTTGGTCTATTTTGTTCATTGCCCTCTTGCTCTCTTGCCCCAGGGATGTGGAAAAGGCCTCGTACAATTCAATGTAGAAGATAAATATTTGTTGAATAAAATTATAAGATTTCCTTTTCCATGGAAGCCATCAGAAAGTTTAGAGTAATTCCAGCTTGGTCGTGTTATGTGAATCCCATGAAATCCACTCAAATTCTTTGTCAAACAAGTCGAAGGAGGGAGGGAAAGAGGAAAAGCAGACTTGAGAGAGGAGGAGGAAGAAAAGGAGGAAGAGAAGGAAAGGACAAAAGCTGGAAATTTTTAGGAAAACTAAAGAAAGAAAATCCAGTAAGATAAAACAAATAAAATATAAAAATTAAAATAAAAAGAATTTTCTAATGGTGGAGGACTATCAGACATAGCAGAGCTAACAAAATCATATTATCTGTTGAAATGAGATTGATCCTCACTTTTAATAATGGTTTATATGTAGTCTGCCAAATGGAAGAGAACTCTGTCAAATGGAAGAGAAATTAACCAAATCACTAGTCAATATCTTTTTCCAGTTGAATTGTCTAACTTCTGCAAAGTTATTTATTGCCTACATGCACCTTTGATTATTTAATGCATTCTGGGCAGCTGTGATTTCTCAGACAGCTGTACCAGTCGATGCAGACAAAATGAAGAAACTAATTTCAGTGACTCAAGAATTTCTTTGAACAAGAAACTTAGAGCCATCTTTTCTAACTATGGTTTTAGGGATGCTTTGATTAAACATAAAATTTTGACACAATGAATTAACTGAGAATAAATACATTTAATTAAATGGGTTGAAAAATTCAAATGCCAAGGAATTAAAAATACTATCTTGTTCATATTAACAGACTAAGAGCACAAATTTAGACCACATTTGCAACAACTTTTTTTAACAATTTCTAAAACGTATATATATCTTTTTACCATATCACATCTATTTCAGGAAAAATTAATACCAAATGCACAACACTCAGATACATTCTTGTTAAATTACTGACCTTTAAGGATAATTATTCCTTCAAGTATTCAGAGAGAAAAAAAGCAAATCATCTACAAGGTAGAAAAACCAATTTGGCCTCGTGTTTCTTCACAATATTCAATGCCATAAAATAAAGGGGAACACTGTCCACAAATTTCTGAGGGAGAGAAAATGCATCAAGCCTAGTTTATTTTTTAAGTGTTAAGGCAACAGGCAGGCATTTTCAAGTTTGAAAGAACTCTCAAAATACAGCACACAAGAGCGCTGGGGGAAATTTCAAAAACAAAACCTACTGAAATATAGTCAAGCAAAAAAGGCATATTGAAAGGCTGTAGAAGACAAGATGACTGCATCTCCCAGCATAGATGAGAATGGGATAATATGTACAAACTGGTGAAAGTCACAAAGCATCACACAAAAATGTTACACCAGTTCCTAAAGAAGCTAACATAGAGCTACCATATAACCCAGAAATTTCAAACCTAGACATGTATGTAAGGGAAATAAAAACCTATGTCCATAAAGAACTTATACATTAATGTTCATAGCAGCCTTATTCATAACATCCAAAAATGTGAACCAGCACAAATGTCCATCAACTGACAAATGAATAAACAAAACATGGTATATCTGTACGACGGAATATGATTTGGCCGTGAACAAGAATAAACTATTGATACATTATACAACATGGATGAACCTTGGCGATATTATGCTAAATAAGTCAGTCACAACAGATCTCCTATTTTGCCTTTTCATCTATAAGAAATATTCAGAATAAAGAAGTCTGTAGAGATAAAAAGTAGACTGGTTGGCCGGGCGCAGTGGCTCACGCCTGTAATCCTAGCACTCTGGGAGGCCGAGGGGGGAGGATTGCTCGAGGTCAGGAGTTCGAGACCAGCCTGAGCAAGAGCGAGACCCTGTCTCTACTAAAAAATAGAAAGAAATGATCTGGACAACTAAAAATATATATATGTATAGAAAAAATTCGCTGGGCATGGTGGTGCATGCCTGTAGTCCCAGCTACTCGGGAGGCTGAGGCAGAAGAATTGCTTGAGCCCAAGAGTCTGAGGTTGCTGTGAGCTAGGCTGACGTCACGGCACTCACTCTAGCCCGGGCAACAAAGCGAGACTCTGTCTCAAAAAAAAAAAAAAAAAAAAGTAGATTGGTGATTGCTTAGGGCTGGAATGGAGATGGGGGTGAAATAGGGAATGTCTGCTAATTGGGAACAGGTTTATTTTGGGGATGATGATAATGTTCTCAAACTGACTGTGGTGATAGTTGCTCAACTCTGCGTAGCATACTAAAGTAATTAAATATACTAAAATATGATTAAACTGTACACTTTAATAGGGTGAATTGTAGGGGATGAATTACATCTTAATAAAGCTGTTACCAAAAAACAAAAATATAAAAAACCTGACAAGGTTGTTTTAGAATCCTTAGGCAACAAATATTCTCACACGCATACAAAACCAGAAAATGCAACCCTTATGAATCTTTCTGCATTCCTAAGAGGTCAAACAAAAGTGAAAATATCAACTACTTGACAACAAAATCTAAGAAGAAATAAGTCAAAATCAAAAACATTAAATAATAGAGACACTGCAACAATAGGACTAGGAGTTAGCACTTAAAAATAAAAAAAGTATATAAATAACAGCATAACTACCAAAAATTAAGAGGAGGATAAAAAAGGGAGAGAACTAATGAACACTAATTTTCCCATTTTTCAGAGTAGATAAATACCATCTAAAATTTAAAAATAAATTTAATATGAAACTTAGTGACCATAATCTTTTAAAATCCTTATAATCTTTTTTTAAGTTTAATAGGATCACTCAAGCTGAATATATATTTCTTAGACATATAAATAAAATAAAGCAATTCCTTTGGCTGAAATTTGGTTTCTTCTTTCTTTCTCGATTTCAGTTAATAAACTTTTAACATTTATTTTTCAATATCTCTTTTATTCTTTTCTCTAGAGCGGTGGTTCTCTACCTGGGGCAATTCTGCACCAGGCGTCATTTGGCAATGATTGGAGACATTTTTTGTTGTCACAATTGGAGGAAGGGTGCTACTGGCATGTAGTGGGTGGAAACCAGGGAACTATTCAGCTTGTACAAAGCACAGGACAGCCCCTAACCATAATAAAGAATTGTCTAGCCCAAATGTCAAGAATGCTGAGGTTGGGAAACCCTGCACTAGAGATATCTGGCAACATCTGGAATGATGCTCACCTGACATTAATCATCATTTCTGAGTTGTGTGATTCTTCATGATTTTTATACTCATTTCTTTGAGATTTCTGTATAGCTTAAAAAATTTATGATTCTGTATCAATTAAGTCATTAATATTTATTATTTAAAATAATGAATTAAAGGTGTGTCTATGTATAAAATTGTCACAAAAGGATAGTATGGTCCTGAGAATTATCAGGGTTCCCAGTTTCAAAATGAAAATTTTTTGAAAGCATTGGAAAGAATTTTTGTTCCCTTACATTTATGAAGTTTCTTGAATAACAATTATCCACTAGTAATGAATGTGTTTTTTCAAATGAACAAAAAAAAAAGGCAAAATGGGCCCTAAAATAATCTTTTCCCAAGAAGTAGAAAGTGTTTTAGTTTAATAAAGGCACCATATTATTGAAAAAGTGAAAAGCAAAGGTTTTCACATTAAGTAAAATTATATTCTTATTTAAAGGTACTTTCACTGCCACAAGCTGAGGTACATTGATGAGAAATGGCTCAGATGGAACTAGATGCTCTTTGTACTGTGTGATTTTTAGAATCAGAATCAATCTTTCAATACAGTTTAAACTCCTTTCATCGAAAGTATACATTTGCTCATTTAATTGCTTATGAATCAAAAATTTAATCATGTCTCTTACCAATAATTCACAAGCTATAGGTTTCTTCACATGCATATGTGAATCATTCTCATTCATTGACAGACTGCTATTTATTGATTATCATTTATGTAATATGCAAAGTACTAGGTACCAGGAACACAAGAATAAATGATCAATGGACCCTGCTCTTGAGAGGGCTCAAAAATGATTAAGAGCCAGTATGAGAAATACATGTTTGTAATATGTTCAACATTTTTTGAGAATGAAGAAGGACATGTCCTCTAGAAATCTCTGAAAGGCTTTGTGGTGGGAGGGTTGTAACTTGAGAGTGGAAAGGTTCAGTAAAAGAAGTAGGAAGACTTTGCAGATAAAGGAGAGCGAGGGTAGGGGAATTGGGGGTGGATGCCATCACGGTCCAGAAACTTCCTTTGTGTGGCAAGACCCACAGAAGTAACAGGTCTCTGTAGCTGTCTTTCTGCTGCATTTCAAAAAAAAAAAAAAACACATTTAACCTTGTGTGTCAATGTTGGACTTTTATTTCGAAACTCGGTTCCTGGTTCCGAAAATAGTTGGAACACTTTGGGCCCTACCTCAGCACCACTGGTCCACTTCAGACCCAAACCAGCTGCTGACCTAGGGATGTGATTCTCAAACTATCTGTAGAGGAGACCTGCTTTTCTTCTCCCTAACCTATCATGAACTGATGCTTTTGTAAAAATAGGATTAAAAATAAATTGCTGAGAAAATGGAATGAGAAAAACAAAGGCATACAAAATATTATACCATTCCCAGTCTATTTTTTATTACAAGTATGTTCAACAGACATAAATTACTCTGTCCAGTGGACATAAATCATTCTGAAAACATAATCTGAATTTCTGCGCTAATCTCATCGTAGACTGGTAACGAAGAATTTCCACACCGGCACCATCCTCTGAGCCACACTGGCATAGGGCAGGCTACACAGAGTGGTTCACAGACCACCAGCAGCATCTGGAAATGTGTTAGAAATACTCCTTCCCACATCCCCTGAATCAGAGTCTCCGGGATAAAGTACAGAAATCTGTGTTATCACCAGGCAATTTTTACGCATGCTAAAGAAGAGGAATTGTTGGTCTAGATGACTTTTGATCTTACAGAGATAGGAATGGCTAATACTATACTAGTGGTTGCTTTTAGACCGGAGACAGTCTGTAATTTAGATACCGAGCAGAAAAATATATTTAATGACACAGTCAGAGAATTTAATGTCCTTGGATAACATACCTAAAATGGGAAACAGTATGTGATAATGGTTTAAATTTAAGAAAAATTTGGGGGGTTTCATTACATCCAATACGTATTAATTACAAGCTAATTATATGGCCAAAAAAGCTAACACCCTTTCAGACTTTTTAATACTCCCCACAAAGGCCTTATACACTTTTTTGGTGTGTGAGATTGATTTCAAGATACATGATATTTGTTGGGGTTATAGTGATTCTATCCTTTAAAAAGAGTATTTCATTTTAACTGTTTGTTGATGGTATGAAGAAATAAAAAATATTTTTTGCAGATTAAAAAATAAAAAAAATATATACATAAAATAAAGATCTTCTCGCTGCTCTTGGAAGATTGAGTAGATAGGAAAGCATACGGGTGACTACTCCTACTAATAACCTTTCTGATAACTGGTAAACCCAGATGTTTTCCCTTGATTCTTTCCTTTGACTGTTTCTCTAAAGTTTCTAAAGTTCATATAAGTTAGAAACATATTCAGCATGCTTCTGGAAATGTCCTGGAGAACTGGACATCCATGGAGAACTGAATATCCATGTTACTGAAACCTTTACTGTTTTATGAGTTTACTTCTGGTATTTTTTTATTTTGAATTTTAAAATTAAGCAACCACAGTTATTCATATTATTATTTAGTCTGGAGGTTTTTTTGGTTTGTTTTTCAGTCTGATGTATTGAGTCATACATAACAATTTTTTATTCATTAAAATATATTAATAATTTCTAATTACTTATGGTAAAAATTTAGCCATTTTTATGTGTAATTCTAGGAATTTTGACAAATTCATGAAGCCATAAAATCACTACCAGGCTCAAGATACAGAACACTTCTTTCACTGGACAAGTTTTCTTGTGCCTGTTTGAAAAATTCCTCTGGCCTTGAAGTCCTTGTAACAGAGATCCTTCTTCTGTTCCTATGGTTTTGGCTTTTCGAGAATATCTTAGAAATTGAATCATTCAAAGCACGTAGGCTTTTGAGTCTGACTTCTTTCACTGAGCATAATGCAAATGAGGCCCTCTGTGTTGCTGCATTTGTCAATAGCCTCTTTCTTTTTACTGCTCAGTAGTACTCCGTTGTGTATGGTGGGTACACCACGGTAAAATGAAATGTGTCCCCATTCACTAGTTGATGGACATTCGGGTGATTTTCAGTTTTAAAAGACTATAAATAAAGCTAATATGAACCTTTGCATACAGGTTTTTCATTTCTCTTGGATAAAATCTTAAGGGGAGGCTGTTGAGTCACATGGTAAATGTGTGTTTAATATTCTAAGAAGCTGCCAAACTACTTTCCAAAGTGGTGTGTACCATTTTCCATTTGCAGCAGCAATGTGTGAGGGTTCCAGTTGCTCTGAATCCTCTTTAACCCTTTTACAGTTAGTTTTTTGTTATAATTATTACTTTTTTTAAAAAGTTTAGCCATTCTAACAGTTGTATATCGGTATCTCATTGAAGTATTATTTTGCATTCTCCTAATGAACAAGGATGTTAAGGCCATTTTTGTGTGCTTAGTTGAAATCCATACATTTTCTCTGATGAAGTGTATATGCAAATCTTTTGCCCATTTGTTAACTGATTTTTTTTTATTATTGTGCTCTAAGAGAGTTCTTTAGATATTCTGGATACTAGTCTTTATCAGACATGTATTTTGAAAATATTTTTTCCCAGTGCATGGCTTTTCTTTTCATTTTCTAGATGGTGTCATTTTAAAAGCAGAAGCTTTTAATTTTAGTGAAACCCAATTTATTTATTTATTTTTTATTTTATGGACCATGCTTTTAGTCCTGTAACTAAAATATCTTAGTGACCAATCCACGGTCACTAAGATTATCCCCTGTATTTTCTTATAGAAGTTTTATGGTTTGTGGTTTTACATTTAAGTCTATGATTACTCTTGAATTCATTTTTGTATATACTTTGACTTATGAGTTGAAATTCTTTTTTCTTTTTCCTTTTTTCCAAATGGATTCTAATTGTTCCAACATTGTTTCTTAAAAAGAATTATCCTTTCACCTTTGGATTGGCTTCGCAGTCCTACCACACGTCAATCAACTATGTATATGTGGGTCTATTTCTGGGCTCTCTATTCTCTTCTGTTCATCTGTTTATCTTGATGTCAATACCACATTGCCCTGGATAACTGCCCTGGATAACTTCTTTATAATATAAGAAGTGTTAAAATCAGGTAGTATGTCTCAAACTTTGTTTTTATTTTTCAAAATATTTTTAGCTATTCTATCTTCTTTGCTTTTCCATATACATTTTAGAATAAGCTTGCCAATTTCTACCCAAAAAAAAAGACTGCTGGGTTTTCATTGGAATTGTGTTCAACCTATACATTGATTTGGAGAAAACTGACATCTTAATACTAAGCCTTTAAACCACAAGTATATTCTTTTAATTCTTCTTTAATGTTTTCTCATTAATTTGTGTAATTTTGTTATATTTACACTAAGTATTTCATATTGTTGGTGCTACTGTAAAAGGTACTTTTAAAATTTCAATTTATAATTTTTCATTATTAACATATAGAAACATTATTTACTTTTATACATTAATGTTGTATCCCCTGACCTTGCTACACTCACTTTTTAAAAATAAATTCTTTGGAATTTTCTACCTAGAAAATTATACCATCTGGAAACAGAGACATTTATATCTTCCTTTCTGAACTATATGCCTTGAATTTCCTTTCTGGGCTTATTACATGTACTAGGACCACCCATATAATGTTGAACAGTAGTGAGAACAGACCTTCTTGCCTTGATCCTGAACTTAGAGGGAAAGCATTTAAGTCTTCGGTTATTCAGTATGATATTAGCTATCAGATTTTCATAACTGTCCTTTATACCATCGAGGAAGTTCTCTTTAGTTCTTAGATTGGTTAGTTTTTTTAATCATAAATAGGATGTTGAGTTCTGCTACTTACTTCTCACATATCTATACAAAAGATTTATTTCCATGTTCATAAATGAACTAATTAATTAAGGATAACAATATTTACTAAGTTTCATGACTGCAGCACAACTTTCAAAGGCAGCCGTATCATTCATATCCTTTGTACTTTTGACAAAGCACCTAATGATGTTATCTATGACTTCTGACATCGACAATGATAGCAGTAGTAACATGGAATTTCAGACTCACCTATGTTAAAAACAAAGTTAAAATAAAAATTTGGAAAAGGAAAACATCAATTAATTAAGGGTAAGTTCATGTCTGGTACCAACAGGTCTCATACTCATTTTTTATTTGTCCTGCTTTCTCAAAACTTTTGTCTTCTCCCCTGGCAAACAGGGCTAGATATGAAATTTCCAACCTATTTAGTTTGTGTGAGAAAATGAAAATACTATTTTCTTTTAGTCTCACATTTTCATTTTTCTGTTCAAAGAAAATGGTTAAATCTCTTATCTCAATGAGTGCCACTAATGATTTTATTCAACTCAGAAAGCCTTTAACTCTCAACTTTACATCTAAATCACACTGAACTTACCCCTCCAGTTAATCCCCTTCTTCAGGCTCCATGCCAACCGTTGTCTAGTTCAAGCCCTCATCATGTTTCCTTGTTTTACCTCAAAGGTCACTTTACTAGGTTTTTGTTTTTGGTTTTTCGTTATAGCTGATCTCCAGGCTTTCAACTGAATCCTGAGAATTAAGTTATTTCTCAGCCTTAAATGATTCAATGCTCAGTCCCGATGCCTTCAGAGTAACATCACATACCTTTTCTCTGCTTATAAGGCCCACTGTGCGTGATCCTGTATCTTTAAGCCCCCTATCTTCCCAGTGTTCCTCCCCAGGAAAGAAAATAGAAGTGCCTTGAGCATTGCACCTTCAGGGGTACAAATTTCCCATACAGGGAAAAGGGATATTTGTTGTTCTGAAGCCATTACTCTTCTGAATGAGAAAATCAAAAAGAGCTCTCCACGCAGAAAATAGTCTTTACGACGTCATGTGAGGATTAGCCTCAACCCTAAAAATAGACCTAGGAGGCAAGAAGACCAATTACCCAATTACTGTTTCATTAATAAGTCAGAGATTAATTAGCAAGTCTCTAAACTTGCAACTATCTGTAAACTCTTACTGCAATGTTGCTGCCCCCCTCCTTATTCCCACTACCACAATAGTTCAGTGCTCTAGTTTCTCAGCCTCAGCACTATTGACATTTTTGGCCAGATAATTCTTTGTTGCGGAGGACTGTTTCATGTATTGTAGGATGTTTAGCAGCATCCCTGACCTCCCTCCCTAGATGTCAGTAGCATCCTGCCCCCCACAACTGTGACAACCAGAAATGTCTCCAGACATTGCCAAATGTCCACTGGGAAGCGAGATCACCTTGGATGGAGAGTCACTGCTCTAAGTAAAATGTTGTTGTTGTGTGCTTAACATGACGCCAGGAAGTTTTGGAGAAGGAAACTCTAAGGAAACTCTCAGTCAATGCAGACCGATTCCCAGGGATTATGGCTAACGGCAGAATAAGGAAGACAGAAAAACCAGTCTGGGCCCCACAGCAAGCAGCGAAAGGTGCATGTGATGTGTACAGCAACTTCGCCACAGCCATGAAAAATCGTTACACTTCCCTGGATGCATCCTGAGTTTACAGCCTCATCTCTTTGTGCGTAATTTTGCTCTCCATGAAATATCCTATGTCATCTTCACGCGATTGTGTAAGGCTTATGGGCAGAACAGGAAGTGGAGATGATACACATCAGAGACGGTGGGTAAAACAGCAGGCGGTTTTTTACAATGCATATATAATTTTTTATAAGCCAGTATCATCTTTGCTTTTTAACTAAGAACTTCTGTTACGTATCTCCATAAATTCACTGAATTGTCAGATTCTCTCTTCTTCTATTGGACCCCTAAAATAAAATTTTATTTGAGGGTATGCTTTCAATGTAAACAAATATTTCTTCTATTTCCATTTCAGGTTTTAGAAATGCTAAAAGTACACATAATTAAAGCATTTGTCTTTAACCTGTTTTCAGAGAGGTTAACAATCTATGAATGGATATATATGCTCATTCCTTGCTGAAAACATATACACACGCGTATAAAAAATTCTGGTCTAGAGTATTAATACATTGCATATACAAAACAGTATGTTCCATTGATTTAAAGTAAATATATACACACACATTCCAACTGAAAAAAATGATTAAAATTTGAAATTAAGGAGAAGGGGCAGAGAAAGATGCTAGAATAGAAACCTCCAGAAATGGTCCCTCTGAACAAACACCAAATTCAACAACTATACATGCAAGGAGTCACCTTCAGAAGAACCAAAAATCAGGTGAGTGATCTAAGTACCTGGTTTTAACATAATGTGAAGGAAAGAGGCACTGAGGGGGCAGAAAAGACAGTCTTGCATTGCCTATGCCACCGTTCCCCGATCCCCCGGCAGTAAGGCACCACTGTGCCACGTAGAGAGACAATCTGTGTGTGCAAGGGAGGGACAGTGAAGTGATTGTGGGACTTTGCATTGGAACTCAGGGCTGCCCTGTCACAGGGGAACTCAGCACAGGGCAGAATTCTGCCGGTGCCCTCAGAGGGAGCATTTAGACCAGACCATCCAGAGAGAAATCCTCCAACCTGAAACCCAGCTGGCCCCACCACTAGCCAACAAAAAGCAGTCTGGGGCCTGGAATAAATTGTTAAGGCAGAAAGGGCACAAAGGCTGCAGTCCTTGGGCAATTCCTGCAGCTGTGCTGGCGCATGTGGGGTGCACATGACCCAGTGAGACACCAGCCGTGGGGCCCAAGCTAGTTTCTGTGTCACCCCTCCCCCAACTCCAGGCAGTGCAGCTCAGGAACAATCCTCTTCCACTTGGGGAAAGGAAAGGGAAGAGTTCAGACGACTTGGTGTTGCAACTTGGGTACCAGCTCAGCCACAGTAAAATAAGGGACCAAGCAGACTCCCAAAGCCCCTGAGTTCCGGCCTCAGTCCCTGGATGACATTTCTAGACCCACCCTGGGCCAGAAGGAAACAGGCAGCCCTGAAGACAAGGACCCAGTCCTGGTAGCATTCACCACCTGCTGACTAAAGAGCCCTGGGGCTTTGATAAGAGGCAGCCAGGCTACAGTCACCAGGGCTTTGGGTGAGACTGGGCTGACTTCAAGTGTGACCTGCCATAGTCCCAGCCATGGTGGCCATGAGAGAGTGCACACATCACTCCTCTCTCAACTCCAGCAGCCAAGCACAGAGAGCGAGGGAAGAGAGTGAGAGACTTTGCCTGGTAATCCAGGGAGTTCTCCCAGATCTTACCCAAGTCCACTATGGTGGTACCACCGGGAGTCTGCAAGAGTCACAGCATTACTGGGCTTGGGACACGTCCAAGTGCTGATACATCTGCAGTGACCAAAGACTTAGATCACAATACTCAATTCCCTTTGAATACCTGGAAAGCTTTTGAAGAAGGATGGGTTCAAATAAGCTCGGACTGTGAAGATTAAAATAAATACCTAACTTTTCAATGCCCAGACATTGATGAACATCTACAAGCATCAAGAACATCCAAGAAGACATGACTTCACCAAACAAATAAGGTACCAGTGACCAATCCTGGAGTGGCCTAACAGTACGAAATTCACACAAATTATGCATTATTCTGTATAGTATTGAAGCTTTCCTATGTGGATAATGGCATGTAGAAATTTAGGAATGCTGAAATGTACTTACGAACTAATCACATTGCAACGCCCACTGGTTTATTTCTCTCAGAATTTTAACAGGGTTTGCCATCATAGCTTTGTACTTCATAAAGGAACTTATTTGTTGAGTGACTAAAAGAATATTTCAGACCTTACTTGTGAGTTTCCACAATAGGAGGCTGATTAATTATTATGTGACAGAAACATGGTGCTTAAGTGATAGTACTTTTCTCAAACATGTCTAAAACACATTGTGAGCACTTACTGTCTCCCCGGCAGAGTAGAGGCCCAAGTTTATAAGCTGCTTCTGAATGTGGTCGGCCCGTGTCAGTAATCACTATCTTAGTTACTGGCAGATGTTCTTTATAAGAGAGTAATCCAGTGTCATTGGTCCTAAAAAACAGTAACAACAAAAAGATTCTTAAAATTATTGATAGTTCTTATTGCATTTCAAAACCAAGATGTTCCGAACTGAATTTGCACACACAAAAGAATAATCATCCAATTGCTCATTACAGTACACAAAAACATGGTAACGTTTTAACATCCCTGGTAGAAAATATGCAATAGAGAATATAAAATACAACATATGAATTAGAATATAGCTGGAGATGTTTTAACTCAGTTGACCATTTTCTACCTTTTGCCTAGAATGGTTGGTTAATTCATTAACATTTAGTGTAATGATTCATATTGTGGTTTTAGGTCTACAATTATGCTATTTGTTTCTTTTTTTTTCCCATATAATTTCTTGTACTTCCGCTCCTTCTTTGCTGCCTCCTTTTATTTTATTCCATTTTTTTGTATTTAATTTTAATTTCTCTATTCACTCATTAGTTATACCTTTGTTTATTATATCTTAATCTTTGCTTTATAGATTATGAAATGCATCCTTAATTTATCACAGTGTACTTAGATTTTATGTTATAACAATATAAAATGTCAGAAGCTTGCTATGGGATAATTTATTTAATACCACCCCCCATAAACACATACATACTTGTTATTTGTGCTATCGTTGTAATATTTTAAATCCATATATTAAAAACTTTATAATTAAACAGTAAATTTTATTTTTTAATTAAGGAAAGACTTTAAACACTATCTTTTATATTTACCAACATATTTACAATTTCCAGCAATACTCATTTCTTCCTGAAGATCTGAGCATTTATTTGGGATTATTTCTCTTTAGCCTGAAGAATTTGTTAACATTTTTCATTTCAGATATACTTTCCTATTCTGAAGTTCACATTTGTTTGTCTGCTTAAAATATCCTCTGTTTACACATTGTGATTATTTTTACCTTTAAGTCTTTAAGCATGTTTATAATAGGTGCTTCAAAGTTTTTGCCTGCTAATTCAAACAGTAGTGCCCCAGGATTTGTTGTTATAATTGCTTTTAATTTCTTGACTTTAGATCAGAATTTACTCTTTTTTGGAATGTTCAGTTATTGTTACAATATGCTAAATAATGTAGATAATATATTGTAAAGATTTGGGATTTTGTTGTTCTCTGAAGATTTCCTTTTTATTTTCACAGGCAGTTAAATCACAATGTTATCACAATAAATTGTGTATGCTTAGTTTTATATCAGTAGGGTGGGCCTGTGTCAGTTTTGCTCTTAGTTTTCATCCAATCCCTCGGTTCTGGGACATGGCCTTTGCTGTAAACACATGGATCTTCTGTCATGCAAAGCTTAGCTCAATTAGTGATTTTTAAACTCCAAATTCTGTCTCTCCTCTGATTGTAGACACTGAAATCTCTGTATAGTTTGTTCAGTTTTCCAGTTGTACCTCTCTGCTTGGCTCCTAGAAATCTTCCCTTTGCATGTGCAGTTCAAGGGTCAGCTGAGGATCTGAGGAAAGTTTATATTGCGGACTCACCCTAGGTGGCTTGTCTTTACTGGGAATTCCCTTTCTCCCTCAATGTCCAGTTATTCTACCACCTCCAAACTCTGTCCTCTGTTACGTTAAACTAAAAAAAATCTAGTATTCCCTTTGAGTTCTAGGCATCCCATGGCAGGTGACCTATGTCCTCAAGGGAAAAAGGATATTAATATATTATGTCTCACCCATTTGGGTTCCCTTCTTTCAGGGGTTAAAGGCTCCTAAACCTGGCAGTTTCTGTCTATATTTTATTACTCTCCACTTACTTCAAGTGGCTATTTTTATAATATTTTCCTGGGTTTACAAACATTTTCTGAAAAGGGTTAGTTCTATGCAAGCTACTTCACCATAAGCAGAATTTAATATGAGAAGTTTCAAAATCTTATTTTTTAATTTATTTGTAAGTAACAATATGTTATGTAGTCATTAGAGAGTTATTGGTGATTAGGTTAATTTCTTTGTTAAGTATTGTTATTAGCATATTATTCACATTTTAAAATAAAATATTTCTGTGTAGGCATATTTTCTAAAGGTAGTAAGAAGAAAAGAGTGCCTTCTAAAAAGAGTAGAAATTTTGAAAAATGACAGTTTAAGAGAGAAAATATTCTTCATACCAAGCATGTAACATAAAAATGCAATCATGACTCCACACTACTCTATACAGATTCCTCCTTCTAGGGTACTCTAAAAGTCTTTCTTTTCTCTCTCTCTCTCTCTCTCTCTCTCTCTATATATATATATATATATATATATATATACACATATATATATAAACAGTCTTTATATAAATATATAAGCCTATGTATAAAACATACTATTGATATATGCCAAGTAAATAAATATTATCAAATTCAAATTGTGAGTTCAATTATCAGCAGATTGATCACCAAAATTAATGTGCATTCTATAATAAAATCTCTCATATTTACAGCCAGATTAACTATTAATATTTTTAAAGTAATTTTTCAATGCAGGTCCAGTTGCTTAGCAATGTAACATATGCATATGTTATGCTGAAATGTGAATATAAATATTTTAAAATATTTTCACTTTACAAATAATAAATAAGAGCAATATACATGCCAACTCTAGTCTCAAATACAATAAATATCTTTTATTAACTTTTCCAATAAAGGAGAACACATGCATAAGACTTCATTTCTGCTTCGAAAAATATTTTAAATTCAATTTTCAAATTTCTAAAATGTTATAGATTTCCTTTTTCAAAAGGATCCAGAGAACATTCGTTATTAATATTTGTGGCATGGTTTGTCTTCTTTTAAAAAAATAAAAAGTCTGCATGTTAAAATAATTGTGGGAAATTCTAAGTTTACATGTTTAAAGGTTTTATAGGCATATTATTGAAGGAATGTGTTTTGTTAATTAGCTGTACATACATTTTGAAAGTAATAGAATGCCTACTTATTTATAATTTTAAAAAGAATAATTGACTTCCCATGTAACAGATTCTTCTATTTCATCATATTATAAAAGTACAAAGTACATGCCTTATAGTCCATTACAAAAAACAAAAACCCTCAGAAAGGCACTGATCTTAAGTCTTACCATGTTTCATTAAAATATACCTTTATCTAATTTCTTCATTGCACTAACTTGTTCAGTATCTGCCTAGCTATACGTACTTTGAGTGATTGATTTAAAAAAAAAAATCTTTGTCTTGTATAAAGAAATCTTATGGAAATCACCATTCATTTCGGTCAGCATCACAATTGCAGTAATATTGAGAATCAATACAGTTCCCCTCTAATCCGCAAGTACATTTTTGAGGATCAGGCAAAGGACCTCCCCAATAAGTCTGTGTTTCGTTGGTTCTTCCAATCCACCAGCTCAGAGGGGCGCCATCTGAAAGACAAAGGTGAGAAATGTTGATATTTGCTTTCTTCCAAAATCATTAAAAAGAATAAAAGGAGAAAGAAAGATTGATTTGATGTAAGAATACACTAAACACTATAATTAATAGCATTTCCTCAAGAAAGGTTTTTTTAAAAAAATATTTTAGTACTTAGGCTTAAATGATTGATACATTGTTCTCCGGGTCAAAAAGAAATCAGCAGTTCCTATTTAATGTAGTCATGATAGTAAAAAATGAATGGAGAGAAGTCCATATATATAATTTCTTTAAAAATAATTCTGAAACAAGTTGGCATCAAAATATCAACCACAGTAACTAATATGCCCAAGCAAAATTGATTTGAAATCATGAAATGTCTCTTAAAACATTATGGAATATTATGTAAAGTCACTGATTCATCTCAATGTGTTTGTTGTCTAAAAATATATGTGCTGTGTATTAAACATTAGACATGGTATGGCACTCCCTTGTCATGATTTAAGATTTATTTGGATGTATGTATTTTCTCTTCCATTTAATGGCTTGGCTATTTATTTGTCGACTACTGAAATAACGATGAAAGATCTTTATGCCTGAAGCAAATACTACACTCAAAAAAAAAAAAATTCCTTCAGCAAATGCATCTCTTTCTACAATAAATGTTCAGTTACCAGCTCCTCCTGGACTTAAGACTAAACATGATGCCAAGGAACTAAAGCAAAGAAGAGATAGAATGTCTAGGTGGGAATTTTCAGAGAAGGGGGTGAGGCATGTAGGCAATCTGTCTTGGGGTTAAAAAGGGTACAGAGAGGAAAAATTATAGTCATTTGAGAATGAAGGCATGAGAAGCAACATCAAATCCGTCAGCTCCTAAAGGTACTTGATGATTTTTTTCTGTTGACTTTCAAATCTTTAAGTTGTAACCATTAGCCCAACTGAGAATCTGGGATTTCTAATTTCTCCCTTGCTTACAAATGCCAATGGACATTTTAACGTACTGTTGGATAGCCTCTCTGCTGCTAATGCTGACAGCCTCTCTCCCAGATGAGAGGGGCTCACTTTATGCACTTCGTATGCGTTATTCCACCCCATCACCACTGCACCCCTGTGAGGGAGGCATTATTGGCTCCATTTCAAAGAAGAGAAAACAAAGATTGAGAGTCATCATTCATCCATTCATCCATTTCATGAATCAAAGACTCATCTAGCTAAGTTCTGTAGGTACCTAGTAAACGAGAGACCCGAACTTGAACTTAGCTCTCTCCCCACCTGTAAATCCTATGCTTTTTGCACTACAACTGTCTGATCCTCATCCGCAGATAGGATTGAGGTTTCAGGGGGAGATGGGATTTAAGCAAGATGGGATTGGAGGGGTAAAAGGCTAAATGAGAACATTCTGAAAAAGAGGAAAAGGAGGAGGGGTGGAACTCAGGCATGGGGAGAAATTAATCCGGTTGTATTAAGTGGGTGGAGAGTAAACAGAAGAGATGCATCATTAAAAGTGAAAGGTTCAAATGTTATCCGTTCAACATGTCTGTGGATAATCCATATGACATATGATGTTCATATAAGATGCACATTTCTTTTAAAATTCTTGTCATTCTATCTGGAATGCCAACCCCTCTCAGGACAACAAGCAGCAGTAAATATTAACAAAGTGGCTTGGTAGTGCAGATGTCTTAGGATCTTCTCTAATGTGTAAAGAAAAATGCACCTGAATGTCACTGCTACAAGAAAGCGTGCTGGGGAATGACAGAAAGCTTGCATAGGCAGGGTGGATCCGGAATAGGCGGTTCTGGGACCCAGGCAGAAGAGTCTGCACTGGACAGACTAACAGCAGAAAGGCAACAGAACTTCTTAAAGAGAATAGTGCTGTGATAGAAGCAGTGTTTCTCAAAGGTTAGTTTTCTTCCTAAATTTTAACATTTCGGATTTTCTGTTGGATGGTTAGGAGACATAAAGAGATGGCAAGCTGGGAAGCCAGTTGGAAAGCCGTTGCTGTAACTCCTAGAATCAGGTCATGAACGCCCATTTAAGGCAGAATTGGTGGGGCCTGAGATACTCTGGCATAATGAAATGTTCTAAAGGGAGAAAACATAAAACCAAAATCACACTCCAGAAGCAGACTGGTTAATTAATAGTAGAATAAAATAAAGAGTTAAGACGGTTTTCTGATCCTATTTGAGCTGCTAAGTCAAGTGCGTTTCTAGAAGAATTTTCTAATTTTCAGTTATACCCGGAGGTTGTCAACCATCCATGAAAAAGAGTCAAACGGAATAGTCACTTTCAAAAGTCCTATGTTTATTGGCTCTTTTCCATGATAAAATAAACCTTCTGTGTCACTTGCCCTGTATAAGAGATAAACACTGTACATTCACCGAGGATCAAAAGAAAGCCTTTGCTGTGCCCATCCAGGGCCAGGAAGACAGTTTAAAAGTAATCAAGGCTTTGAGTAAAGCTCCATGTAAATTGACCTTGTTCTTTTCTTCAGGCAAAAGCATCCCTGTGACTTCCAGACTGTGACATGTTTGCTAAGTACACAAGGATCATATACCCTCAGTGGCTACATGCCAGCACCTCGGCAGAATTAAAACCTCAGGAGCTGGCTGAGTGCTCTATGTGACGTGCGCAGTGTGACCAGTGCCCCAGTTTACTTACCTTGCTTATTGCCGAGCCGTGACCTCTTGCAGTAGTAAGTAAACTCCTGTTCACAGTGCTCCGCACGGTTAATAGTGGCCTGGAGTTGCTCCATGCTGGCCACGTACTCGAAAAACCCAGCATATGGGTTCTCTGGATTAGTATTTCTGACTCTTGTTAAGTCGGAGCCATTGTGTTGTATGATGGTCCATGCAGTTTCTTGTATGCAGAAATGGGGGAAGAAAGAGAGGAGACCATCACTAGTCTGCAAAAGTTAAAATAAATAAAGAAAATCAAAATCACCTTTTATCTGAGTCAAATTTTTCTAGTCATCAAACCTCTCTCGGAGGTAGAATCAGCACAAATGGATTCTTAAAATTTTAAAGTTACAGTAAAGTGGTTCTTTTCCCTGAATAAATGGTTGCTACTGCCATGCATTTACAGTGATTTCATTTTACTTTTTCATAAAATTTAGCCAGACAATATTTATGATTAAAAACATTAGGAAATCTAATTATTAAATTTTTGTGATATATTTCATTTCATTGAATCTGATATTCTTTCTTTTTAAAGATGAATCATTATGTTATTTTTCTCCAAGAAAGAAAAAAATGCTATTATAATTGTAAAACATGATTATTGACACACCCAGAATTTAGTGATGTTACATTATGAAAAAAATGTGCATATTATAATTAGCGAAAAATTTTATATTACATAATAGAGGCAATGACTTTTTTACTCTCAGAAATTATTCGTGTAACCAGGAAAAAGTCAAAATATTACAGCCAGTACATGTCTCTCTTTAGTTAATATTTAATTATGAATATACATATATTTCTTTTAAAATCAAATATGAAATATTCATTTTGGTATCATGTGATCTATATAGTTAGGAAGTCACCCTTTTGAATAGAACACATCTGACACAGCATCAGCAACTCAACTAACACGAAAATAAAATATCTTTGAGTATCCACTGGAGCTATCACTATTGATACTTGAGCGTCTGTAAGCATTTCCATCATACTGATTATTGAAATTACTTAGATGAAATAAAAATCTCGCGATGTTTATAACAGAAGATAGGCAGAGTGTACCTGTCCTTTGACTTCCCCTGCAATAGTCTTTATACTATACGTACTGTGAGACATGCAGGCACAAGAACAGATTAATCAAAAGGCCTCTGATTTAATAGGCAAGAAACAAACTGGAAGTTGTCAAAACTCCCCTAAATATGTCCTGTGAAGTCACATAACTCTTCTGTTTTACAGGGTAATATTCCAAATTAGAAGAAAACAGTAATAGTTGGTAGAATCTCCCCCCCCCCTCTTTTTAGCTAACACATTCATATGGATCAATGTTCAAAACAAGATAAGGAGATACACTTTGAAAAATTTCAATCCCACCCCTCTCTCCCAGTCATCAGAAGCTGGAACAGAGAGGCAGGCTGAGGCAGGACCGGCATGACAGCCTTATTGCCTTGCATATGCGGATCATTATTTTTTCTGGGAAACCATCGCTGTTAATTTTATTCCCCACCCCCCTCTTGCATTTCAGCTCACCCTTTATCAGTAGGATGCTTTTCTCAAAGAGAACTTGCTCTATAAGCTGATGAAATTAATTATGGGTGCCCAGGAGGACTGTGTTGAGGCCACCAGGAGATCTGAGTGGCAGATGTGGTATGGATCTTGTGCCCTTAGGAAAGTCAGGTAAAATCCGAGCCTCCTTTTCCAAATTTGAAAAATAAATTGGCAGAACGAGGCAATGTAGTAGGTGTGAAATTCTATAATTTTAGCCAACTCGACCTTGGCTATTGGAGGTTTAAAGATATTATTAACCAGGCAAATCTGTCAGCCTTGCCACTGTTGGGCTCTGCTTTTATTGTTGAGCAAAACTATTCACCTTCTCTCCTGGTACATCAATGGCATGCGCCAAGAAGCTTAACTCTGGCTGAGTAGCTGCCACAGAGCTCAACAATAAACCTGCTTGAAACCTTTGTCTCTTTGCCTTGGGAATCACACTGAGAGAGACTTCCCTATAGTGCAAGCATCCCCTGGGTCACAATTAACACATGATCCTAAAGGTTTTTACAGGTGTGATAACAGAGTCAAGGCCATAGTGCATGGTAGTCCTTAAAGGGCAGCTCACATAGTTATCGAGATTTTGGAATCCTAAAATATTTCAATGCTATGATAGTTTCTGTGATTTTATTTTCTAATAAAAAGCACTACAAGGTATGACATTAAACAGATGCCACACTTATCAAATCATCTAGGTTTCCAGGGCAAAGCAGACACAATGAACTCATTACAACAGATCGTTAGCAATAGAAATGGTGTCTCAGCAGCCAGGTTCCAAATCTCATGTGCCTGGTTAATCGGGAAATCTCCGAAAATTCTCGGTTTAGAGCCTCTAACTGTTCTTTCAGATATGATTGTGTTATCTGAGGTTTCTATAAACACCTATTTAGAAATAAGAACCAAAAAACCAGATACTTCACAAATCACATTTGTGATTTGACATTTTGTTATTTATTTTATTGCAGGCCAGTCTGTAAGCCCACTAGTCCGTAAGCTCTATGAGAACAGTAGAATAGTTTCTGATCTGCTAACCACAGATTTCCAGCACATAGCACATGGCCTTGGTACCACAGGCAGAAGAAGATATTTGTTGAAGAAAGGAGGGAATAAACAAATAAACGAATGAATAAAAATAATGCATTGTCGACATTAAAGCATAACCTTCCAGGTTATCTGACTCTGATTCTGTGGTGGCTCTGAAACTTTCACTGATTGCCTTTGAGCTCTTTTATAACTCTGGAAATTGTGGATGCTTAATAGGATTGAAAAATAATGTTAAATCTGAAACTGTGAACGGTCTGAGATGTCACCTTACTTGCCATTAACAAGCTATCTTGCCACATATACAGATTGTATCTATGTATCTATCTATCCATCTACCTATATATCTATCTATAATAACAGACACAGGGACCGTTTACTGACAGAGAATCTTCACACCCCAATTCTCCATGTGCTGATGCAGCGAGTGCTAGATGTACCTGTGCATGCTGGAGTTCCTTAAAATTATGAGGCTTGGACCTACAGAGAGTAGCTAGCACATTCTGTCTTCCTCCCCTCCATTGAGTGAGAGAGAGATTTTGGCTCTGCAATGTCACAAATTTTCTTTAGAGGAGAGAAAGTACAAGTCCTTAGGTTTTTATTACTCTTCGAAAGCAAGCAAATGCATCTGGAGGAGATAAGCCTTTAAATCTCTTCTGAGCAATTCACTGTCTCTAACCTCCAAAACCTATTTAATCATTCTTTAGCCTAGGTTGCCAGATTTGTTTTTTCTTTGCTTAGAAATAAACGCATTGTTTTCTTACAAAAAAATAATTCTTGTCTATGGACAAGCAACTTCTAACTGGTAGAGGTGCTATTGATTTCCCTCCTGCACTGTAGAAGAAGCCAGTGTTGCCTCCATACGCACACTTATTTCAGTGTTCCTGATGTGTAGATACGTTTGTTCTTTGGATTCCCCTTTGAACTGGTTGTAACAGCTTACCAATTTCTTCATTAATAATGTATTACACACAATCTATAAAATGTGTTTTTTAGCTTTTATTGTTCTATTTGCATGAGAGTCACGGTTTATCTTTGCTGAGAATTATCTCTTACTAAACACAAAGAGAGCTGTAGTGTAAAGAGACAGGGAAATGAGTAAGAAGAGGTGACTGAAATAGGGAGAAACATCTGCAAAGTTTAAAAACATTGGATGGCAGTTTAGTCTACCAGCGTCTCTCCCTGAAGACATTTGTAATAATATGAATCGTAAATAAAGCAACTGAGTAATTAAGAATTTGATTTACCTTAGGCTGGCTGCTGGTTTTTAGTGTGATAACAGTGTAAAGAAAAAAAACATGCTGTTTAAGCAACGCAGTTGCAAAGCTCATGTTGCTTCCTGCTCGATAGCTGAGGATTGGGAAGTGCTGTGTTAATGAAAGCAGGAGAGATGAAAGGGGAGACAGAATTCTGGAGCAGAACTTGATGCAAACAAGGCTGCATTTGGATAATAACAGTTAGTTGTTAACCCTCATAGCTATTAGGAAGGGCTTTATTACTGAAATCTCTAAAATAAATATAATTATGCTATTAGAAGTGTCATGCTCTCCAGCCTTCTGGAATGGTCTAAGAAGCACCTATCTCAGAATTACATCATGTGCTTGTTAATAATGCAGGGATCCAAACCTTGGTCTCTAAAGTTATTGAGTCAAGGAAGGAGTCTTGGTAATGGGGTAGTCAGAAGGGGTGCATTTAATTCATAGCATTTCGTTTATAGAAAAGTTTGAAGGCCGCTGCTATGGAGCTCATCAATTTCTCCCCTCTGCAATAATCGTCCTTACAATGCAATGTATGATAATGAGAAAATTCCTGAACATGAAACTATTTCATTATAGAAAAAGCAATAAATTTAGTGTGGAAGAAAACAGCCCCTATACATCTCAAAGGTACAGCCACTAGGATTCACCTTTTCTTGACTAATTATTTTTATATTATATTTAGAATAATGTGTTTACAAAGAAATTTCAGTTTTTAACATGGGTTGGAGATTATCCATCTGATATAAAGATTTTTTTTGTTGGTATCTTTTAGCTTATAATTCTTAGAGGTGTTTTAATACATGTGGAATAATTTGACACATTCTACACTAACCATTAGATTTTTTAAGATACATATTTGCAAGTTACTAATTCAACATTTTGTCTTGTTTCTACAATTGAAATATCTGACTGGTATAACTAGAAGGCATGTCATTGGTTACAAGCAATGGGACATTGATAGAAGGTAACCTGTCTAGTGGAAAAACATTCCGGCTGTGAGAAAAGAGACCAGGGTTTTAGCGTTGATCTATCCCTACCGATATTTTTAAGCCTGCTACACTTAACCTCCCTGAGTCTCGGTTTCTTCATTTGCAAAACCAGATCAATAAGGAGAGTTTCAAGCTGTAACACGTATTTCTCACTGGGGTTGTTATACTCTGAGGCTGTCACTTCTGTTCGAGTATGTTGCAATAGTCCAGAGCTTCTGGAAACACTCACCCATCTCTGGTCTGTGTCTCTGCCCTCAGTATCTTGTTATTCATGTGGCTTTAAATCTTCTGAATGTCCTCTTTTTCATCAATACTTTTAGATAATCTTACTAAAACACCTTTAGCCTCTGAATGTTTCCAGTGACTCCAGGCTTATTTTATTTATTTATTTATTTTATTTATAATAGATATTCAGGGATCCAGTCTTTTTGTGTGTCTTTTCTCCCCCCTTTGGAATCTAGGAGCCAGTTGACCTCATCTCACAACCTTAGTTCCTAAAATATGGAATTTGTTCTCTCTCTCTCCCCCCACCCATATATGTGTCTCTCTGTGTGTGTATGGTGATCAATACATAACCAATGTGATGATCAGCACATTCCCTATATCTATACACACACACACATATGCTTCAGTTCACTGAGAGATGTGACTACAACTTTTTTCCCAAAGAATTTGTTTATCAAAGATATATCTGTCACAATAAGGTACATTAAGTTGTGATGCAGTAAAAAATGTAAATGTTGATATAACAGAAATAAAATAATGTATTCAATAAAATTAAATTGATAATTTCACTATCATTTAGATAAAAATGCATATGGCCTATATATTACTGAATAATTATTCATAATAAACATAAGATACAGATAGATATATAGTCGATAACTCATTCTACTTCTGAAACCATCCTTTACAAATTAAGAAAGGTGAGAACTGGGGTAAGGACCCCAAAACTCTGTGAAGGCACAGGACCAGCTAAAAATAATGATAATAATTAGTCACCGTTCCCTTGTTTGCTTCTTTGTAATTACTAGTCTGGAGTCACATAGCTGACGGTCATAAGGATTCTTAACTTTCACCTTTTGAAACCTAAAGGCAATTTCTGAGATATCTTCCAGGCCCTGCATTCCAGTGGATTGGCTGACCCACCCAGACCAGCCACCCATACTAATAAACTGACTCAACTGGAATTGTGACCCCAGGAACTAAAGTGTGATTTCTACACCCCTATAATTTTGCTCCAAACCTAGCCAATTAGCAAACCTAATTGGCTAATCCTTTCCCCACCAAACTATCCTTATAAACCGTGCCTCCCAAACTCTCGGGGAGGTGGCTTTGAGAAATTCCTCCCATCTCCCCTCTTAGAGCTATATGGAATTAAACTCTTTCTCTGCTGTGACACCTGCTGTCTCAGTGCATTGGCTTCCTCTTGGGCAGCGGGTGATGAACCTTGTTGGGCGTTAACACTTTCAGATCCTCTTATTTGTGAATTTTCCTACTTGCTAAAATTTATTTGTAAAGTCAATGCTTTTGCAATCATTTGTGAACATGTACAGAGCAGCAAAAATTCGGGTTGCCTGACATCCACATACTCAGTTACAGCTGAAAGAGGGGACACTTGTCTCCTTGTTTCAGCTCTCATGCTGTAAATGTGTCCTATTTGTGGTCTACAAAGTGCCACATATTTTGTTTGCATTTTTTGTGTATTCCTTGGTAATTTTGCTGTCTAAAACAGCAACCTGGTGTAGTGCTGAAGTGTTGTCTAGTGTTCCTAAGTGCAGAAGGCTGCATGCAATGTGCTTTATAAAGGAAACACAAGTATTAAATAAGCTTTGTTCAAGCATGAGTTACACTGCTGATGGCCATGAATTCAATGTTAATGAATCAACAATATGTATTAAATAAGGTGTCTTTAATCTGAAACACACATAAAACAAGATTATGTATTGATCAGTTGGTGAGAATGTTGCGACTAGGGGCTTGCAGGAAACTAATCTTACTGTATTTCCCCCTTGGAGCGATGGTTCAGTATTTGCTAATCCAGTGTTCCTGGTTACTTTATAGAACAAAACTACTGCAAATAATGTGCATGTGTGTGTGTATTAAAGCTTCAAAAACTAGAGATATTTATCAACTTAGAGATATCTAATTATCAGAATCAAAACTTTACATTACATGAGTGTGCAAAGATCAGGATGTATCTGTGGAAACACAGAATTCACAGGTTTGCAGCTGTAGATTATTAAATAAATCTCATTCACAATCCAACCTGTCCAAACTGGAACAATAAAAATATACACATTTTGACACTTGAATTAATATCTTACACCTGTAAAATTTTCTTCTTTTCTCTGTGAAGTCTGTGAGGTTCACATTTATGTTTAATTCTCACATAACCAGAGGAGACTGTGCATACTCAATTCCCAAACCTGGGTACACATAAGAAACATCTGGGGAAATTGTTTAGGATATTGGTTCCATTGCCGCACCTCAACCCCTGAGTTAGAACCTCCTAGGGTGCTGTCTGGGAATCTGTATTGTGCTGACTTGGGAGCTTTGTAAAGACAACCGTGTGTGAACCATCATTTATTTTAGGTTGCTTTGGTGTATGGGGCAATGTCCTCAAGGGTTATGAGAACCAATGGAAGCCACCAAGTTGTGCTATATAAAATATCTGCAAAGACACCTTCTATAGTAATTTCCCTCCAAAAGTGAGTTGCCCCAATTTTACCACCGCCTGCAGTTTTTTGAACTGCACATTAGTGTAAAGGAACTGTTGTGCCCATATTGAAATGCCTCCTCAGTATCTAGTTTGAACGTGTAACAGACATCTCAAGCCCAAAATGTTTATGACAGAGCTTCTGATCTTTTCGCTCAAACCTTTCCTGATCACATCTCAAATATCAGCAGTTCCAGCACTCCATTGCCCGAGCCAAAAACTATGGTTGTTATTTTTGGTCCCTTTTATTTTTTCACATCTCATAGGTATTCAATGAACAAATATAACCCCCATCCCCCATCTACATTGCTATTATCCGGTGCAAGAAGCCACCAGATCAGCTCATTCTTGGATTCTTGCATTACTTAAAATGGTCTCTTAACAGGTCTCTTAACTCCTATCATATACAGGTGTGGTCCCCAATCCCTGGACTGTGGCCTGGTACCAGTACGTGGCCTGTTAGGAACCAGCGGGTGAGTGAGTGAAGCTTCATCCATATTTACAGTCATTCCCTGTCGCTAGCATCACTGCCTGAGCTCCGCCTCCTGTCAGATCAGCTGGGCATTAGATTCTCATAGGAGTGGGAACCCTACTGTAAACTGTGCATGTGAGGAAACTAGGTTTCATGCTCCTTATGAGAATCTAATGCCTGATGATCTGAGGTGGAGCTGGAGCAATGATGCTAGTGCTGGGGAGTGGCTGCAAATGCAGATTATCATTAGCAAAGAGGTTTAACTGCACAGGAGACCATAATAAATCAACTGCTGGCAGACTCATATCAAAACCCCATCAGTGAGTGGCAAGTGAAAATGTAATAATAATAGAAATAAAATGCACAATAAATGTAATGTGCTTGAATCATCCCAAAACCATCCCCCTACTCAGTCCGTGGAAAAATTGTCTTCCATGAAACCAGTCGCTGGTGCCAAAAAGGTTGGGGACCACTGATACACAGTATGTACAGTATCCTAATTCCTTTCCACCCCTGCTCCTGCATAGGCATTTTCCAACTCAAGGGCAATTGTGATCTAATTAAGGAAAGTCAGATTTCATCCCACCATTGCTTAAAACTCCCCAATGTCTTTTCATCTCATTCAGAGTAAAAACAAAGGAGCTTACGACATTGTTGTAAGATCCCCATAATTCTTCCCCTCTCCCCCGACAATAGATGCTGCTCACCACACTCCAACTACCTGGATTTGTTGCTGGTTTCTGAACACACCGGGAAAAATCATCTGTCTCAAAACTTAGCACTTGCTTTCCTCTGCCGGGAAGACTATGTCCCCAGATATTCACTACTTGATTTTAAGTAACATATAGTCCTCTGCAACAACCCCTTTCTCAATTTAATATTGCCATTTTCCTTTTGTTTTGCTCCATAAAACTTTGACTTCCTAACACAGCACTATTCAATGTAACTTTCTGCAATGATGGAAAGTTTCTACACCTGTGATGATCAATGCACTCCCTCCTAGCTACAGGAGTCTATTGAACAGTTACGGTGTGGCCAGGGAGACAGTCAACAGAGGAAGTCAACATTTAGTTTAATCTTATTTTAATTAAATTATTTAAATTTGTTTGAATTTTTAAAATGTGCTTAAAGTCATTTAATTTTATAATTAATTTTAATTAAATTAGAATCTAAATAGGCACTTGTTGCTAGTGGCTACCACATTGGACGGCACAGTTCATCCAGAATCCATTTTCTTTGTGTGTTTGATGAGTGAGGGATCAATATTCCTTTTTACTGACATTTATGTACAATTTCCACTAGTAGCACTGGTTGAGAAGACCATCTTTCCTTCACTACACATCAATACCACCTGGCAATAAATCAGTTATACGCATATGAGTATGTCTGTTTATAGAGTCTCTATTTTGATTTATTGGTCTATTTGTTTATCTCTGTGCCAACTACATATTGTTTTAATTAGTCTATGAGCATAACGTCTATATTTGTTGGAGCTGAGTCCTTCAATTTGTTCTTCAAGATTGACTTGGTTCTTCTTGTCCCTTCATACTTGTTCGTAAGTTTTAGAATCTGCTGGCCTGTTTTTAACCCTCCCAAAAATCACACCAATTTACAAACAAACACTTTGCTGAAATCTTAATTTAGGTTTGCACTGAATCGATATCTACTTTACGAGAATTAAAAATATGCAATATTAAATCTTCTAATCAATGAACATTCTACATTCCTCCATTTATTTAGGATTTTAGTGTATCTAAAGAGCATTTCATACTTATTTGTGTAGAAGCCTTACATATCTTTCATTAGATTTATTACCATGTGTTTGAGATTTTTGATGCTACAGAAAATACAATCTTTTAAAAAGCCATGTTCTAATTCTTATTGCTGATATTCAGAAGTAAAATTAATTTTCTACTAATTTGATATACAGTGATAATACTAAATTTTAATTGTTTATCTGTAGATTTTTTAGAATATTCTTAATATATAACCTAGTCATCTACAAATAAGGACAATCTTATATTATTTTTCCCCCAAAGTTTAATTTTTCATTTCTGTCTCTTGCTTTATGACACTGGCTAGGATCTCCAATACAATGATGGATAGAGTGATATTAATGCTAGTAACAGATGAAAAGCTTTCACTACTGCACTATAAACTGTGATATATGCTATAGGCTGTTTTGTGGCTACTCTTTATCAAATTAAGGAAATTTCCTTCTATTAGTAATTTATTGAGTTTTCTTTTTCATCATGAATGAATATCAAATTTAATCAAATACATTTTCCATGACTATTAATTTCTATGTAAATGTATATAAGTAAAGAATTCAAGAATAAATAAACTTTATATTTACAGACATTTTAAAAAAGTAAATATTGTTTAAAGCTTTCACATCTATCAATCTTCTCTGAGAAGTAAAATCTATCCTTTGTGTTTTGGGACATAATAGGAAACATTATTAGATGTTTTACACAGACACAACATGAATAAAAAGTAACATCTGAAATCATTAGCATTTACTTTTTTTTAGGATTTATGTTAAATTCTCCTACTGAACAATACATATTTTAACCAAGTTGCAAATTAGGCCAACTTTCTACATATTTCATTTTAATTTTGTGTATTTAAAGCATTCATGCAAAGTTAACTACTAAGTAAAAGTTGATTAACTTACCAGTCATATTGCAATATAGAAGAAATGGTCCCAGGGGACCACTTCCATCTGAATCTATATAGTAAAACCCTGAAGTATTTCCTCTGTGCTTATAAGCTTCACATGACTGCTCATAGATAGCTGTAAAAAAAAAAAGGGATCATCACTAATGAAATAGTATGAAATTAATCTCTTAACTTTTAATTTGGACACAAAATACTCCAAGTCTTGAAATTTAATATGTACATTACTGAGCAGGAGAAAGGACAAAACTTACTTTAAAACAAAATTCATTCTTTTTAAAAAATTAATATAGGTAAAAGTGATTCTATAGAAAAAAATGAAGAATGAGTCTGTATTATGACTTTTTTATCGCTAAAGGAAAATAAAATTGCTTGGTCAAAATGAAAATTTAGCTTATTTTTACATTACAAAGGACAAAGAAACAGAAGGTACGTGTTTAAATATTAGGACCCTTATAGTTATAATGTGATAACTTATCTTGTGACACCCATTTTGGAATGTCTAATTCTAGTATCACCTTGTAGTAACCTAACATACAAAGCACAATAGAGTAACCTCCTTAAATAATCTGCTGTTATCCAATAATTATGCAAGAGTAACATTTTAAATAATGTTGTAACTATACTCCTTTCTCACAGAAAATTAACTATAGATAAAATATTTTTTCATAAAACAAATATGATTCAAAAACCTTCTCATCAATTATTTTTAAAGTAATTTACAAAAGAAACTTTCTCTAACGCTCTGTAATGAGAATTCAAGATAATTAAAATTCAAAGCAGAAAAAAATATTTATATGAAATATGCCCTCAAGTAGTCTCAATGTGTTTTGATCCATAATTGGATGTTTTCATTATACAATTATACATTTGCCATGTACAAGGTTCGATATTAACACCTGTATATAATGCACAGCTCTCATTGAACACTTGGCCAAATATACTGATGACTTTCATTAAGCCTTTTATACTACGAAATGAGAAATAAACCATCTCCTGAATATTCTTCCGTAAATCTATTTTAGTTTTGAAAATTATGTTAATGAGTATTTAGACAACATGAAATAATGCGGTTCCTTTGTTCAATGTTTCAAAATTTCAAGTAACCATATAAATTTACTTCTCCATTTTTCCACAGTCTGATGGTTTTATTTTGTTTCTATTATACACTACATAGATGGAAATGTAAGCATGAATTGTTTTCCAGTCACACTTGCATTTCGTGCATTGAAGGGGGCATGTAAAAATGGTTACTTTACACATTTCTCTATGCTTATACATGTATCCCTAAATGCCCTGAAAGAGCTTTGCAAGATATACACACGACTTTGTGATGGGTATTGGTAGTGGAAAAAACATAAGATTGGATGCGGATAATGGAAGGACTTCTGCTTTATGCATATTGCTTGAATTTTTATAACATGGCTGTTTAATATATTATTTCCTAATGAAACCCTTTAAAAGACCTCATCTCCACCTCTCCACCATAACCAGGTCTACCATTCTGGCCCCATTTCTCAGAATGGTTATGGACAGAAAACCTTCAGCTCCATTTGGACTGCCTGCTCAAGAACCTAATAAATGAATGCAATTATTGGATCATAGTGTGAGCCCCACATGAAAATAACTTAATTTATTATCTAATTTTTTTCCTCAGAGTTGTTTGGTTTATATTTAGATTCATTCATTGATAACAATTAAAAATGAATAGTTAATTAAACATATTTAATAGCTTTCTGTTTTGAGTTAATTACTACAATAGGGAAGATGGAGGCTATAAAAATTTAAAACGTAAGGCCCCTCCACTAGCTGGGTGACCCAGGTCAAGTAACTTGGCCTCTGGTTACTTGTGAGGTGTGGCTTCATTACCAGCCAACGTTCTTTATAAAATCTTATGAGGCACTTCAATATATACAACTGATGTCCAGGAATGACTCTAGCTATAGTGGTGGAATTAGAAGGTTCTTCTGATTATGCCCTCTCTCCATCCCTGAATCAGGGATTCTGGGGGCTCTCTGTGGAGTCCCCAGGGCTGGGAGCCCAGGAATCCAATCTCAACTCTGGCAGGAGTACAAAACAGTGAACAGTGTCATAGATGAAGGGTTGTGAGCAAATGACTTCGCACCTAACACCATTGCCTTAAATCAAGGCTACAGGAGATGGTAGTAGGCGTTCAGTTGCTCAGAAATGTCAGTAATAATATGCAAAAATGGGAAAGAAAAAAAAACAGGCAATTTGTCTTCCTGTTACATACATGGAACAATTGGACAACTAAATGGCATGAGCCTCACAATACATGCAAGCATTTTATGAGAAAAAAAATGCAAAACTTATGACACAGGAAAAGGGAATTGGTTGTGATTGGAGGCTCTGGAGCATGACTTCATGTGCCCACATCCTCACTCTGCCTCAACTATTTTAAGTAGCCTTGGACAAGTTGATTAATATCTCTCTAATACTTCTTAAGTAAATTAAGAATGATAATAGTATCCACCTACTAGGGTGATCAGCACAGTTAAATGAGTTAGGACATATAAAATACTAGATCGGTACCTGGCATTTAGAAAGTAATCAAAAAAATTTACTATTCTGATTAATATAATCGTTATCTACCACCCTTATCCTCATCACCTTCATTTAACAGGGTTGCACCAGAATGTACAGATTGTTGAGCACTGTAGGCTGAACCTTTGTGTCTTCTCCCCACCAGATTTGTATGTTGAAACCTAACCCCTAGTGTGTTGGTATTTGGAGGTGGGGCCTTTGGGAAGTGATTAGGCCATGAGAGTGGAGCCCTTATGAATGGAATTAGTGCCCTTATAAGAGAGGCCCCAGAGAAATCCCTCCCCGCTTCCACTTCTGAGCACATAGGGAGAAGACAGAAGCCTATGAACCAGGAAGTAGGCCCTCATTGAATCTGCCAGTACCTTGTTCTTGAATTTCCCAGCCTCCAGAACTGTGAGAAATAAATTTCTGTGGCTTATAAGCCACTCAATTTATGGTATTCTATTATAGCTGCCCAACTAGACTAAGACATCTAGTCTCTACTTGACATCTGAATCTTCGTAACCCAAGCCACCCCACCCAGTCTACCCAAGGCTATTTCTGAGAATCTCTTTGTTTAATTGTATAAACGGTAAGAATTTGGTAATGGATCATGTTTCCAATCATATCATGCCTTCTAGAAAGTTTAGAGTTAAAATGCTGGCCCAATTCAAGTAACAGAACGAGATTATCACACATTCTGCATTTTATGTTATATTTTATCCTCAGCTACCTTCATTTTCTATCAATGTTTTCCCTTTGCCTGCTATCCTACTCTTTTCTGTCCTGTTTTGTGCTATGTATTTCTATATGCTACCTTGACTTAATGAAATGAAGTGTGGATTGACGACTGGCTGCTAAGTTTGCACATACACAAATGGATATACACGCAACAGCGAGAAAGGAAATGGAATGAAGAATTCATCACAGGGCAAGAAACAGCAAGTGCGACAGGCCTTACAGTTATGGCAAGTAGCTCCCCGGTAACCAGTGTTGGTGCAGTCACAGTGAAAGGTGCTCCAGGACTGAGAGCATTCCCCGCCGTGCTCACAATAGTTGGGCAAACACCTAAAAGAAGTAGATACGATCAACATTCTCATTTTTTGATATCATAAATTATTGATCATTGATACATGCTCATGTGAAAGAAAGATATCAACCCATAACATAAAGAGTAAATTTAACATGACTCATGATTCTTCAGCTGTTAAGGTACTTTAGACACAGAACAAAACCCTGGATCAATAAATTCATCAGATTTCAGCCAACTGTCAGGAAATGGTGACTGCTTAATTTTCAACATGTCTCACTGTACAGAGCCCTTTATTCTCCCTAAGTGACAGAACATGAATTCACTATGTTGTCAGGAATATCAACAGCTTACATGAAATAATATTTCATCACATTGAACATTTAAAGGAAGAAGGGATAAAGAAAAGGAAGGAAAGAAAGAAGTAGGAGGCAGGAACGTGTTTATTCACTTGGTGTATACATCCAGGAATGAGAAGGGATATATAGAATAGACTCATGAATTTCAAGCAGTGTGTTGGGGAGTTACTTTAGAGTGCTGAATTGAGCCTACAGGAGCTCCCTGGATATCTAAAATTTTCAAGAGAACTATAAGGCATACTCAACATCCGTCAGACATTGCATGACTTACTAACTTGGAGTAATTCAGTTTCAACATTAGATCGTAATACATTCCTTTTAATCACATCCTATCTTTGCAAAGCTGGATTTTCAGTAATTGATTTTTTAATCAATATTGGACAAAAAATTAGCATGATAGAGTCTGATCTTATTCCAAGCTTTGAAAAAAATTATGCAGTGTCCAACAGGTACACATGTCCAATTATTAAGTAATTGTGTTTAATTAAAAATAAAATTAAAGTTTTTTTCAAATTATGCATATTGCTTTTTTTGAAAGAGTTACTCCTTGGTTAGGACATAATTAAGTTGTTTGGTCCTAAGCCACTTTTTCAATCAAAGTGTTAGGGATATCTTTTGGCTTCAGAGCACAGTGAAAAATTACTGAGACACATAGGGCACCATGAATGAAAACATTCAGGAACTTCTAGTATTAATTCAAATAGCCCTGATCAGATTATTGATGGCTTTTAGAATTTAGAATGAAAGATACATTGAGACAAAGGCTTTAAATGCCCTGATTCATCCTGGATTAAAAAATAAATAAACCACAAAACCTGCCAAGAATATATTCATCATGGGGTTTCTTCCACCGCCTTTATTAAAACTAAGGATAGGAACTTCATGTTTTGCTCATAGGATTTTTCCAACTGAAAACAACGTTATGAAAATTTTCTGATTACAAAGACTAAAATGGCTTTAACACTCCCTTCAGCTTGACTAAAGCTTAGATAGGTTTCTTAAGGACCATAGACTTCCCTTTTCTGACAGCATAAACTTTAGAAAACCTTCAGTGATTAATTCTATCTTTGCCCCTTTGAGATGTAAAAGTTCAGCCAGACTCTGGCCAGTTTTACAACCCAGGAATGTCTATCTGAAGGACGTGGAAGACATTCCTTTGAAATTTAATCATTAAGAAGGATAGGACCCCTGTCTCCTAGTCTCCCTGGGAGGGTAGGAGCCTAACTCCCCTAGGCACCAATTAACAAACACAAATGGCCTAATCACTCTGACATTGTTAGTTACCAGGAAATAAATACTTATTAAGTTGTTTGGACCTAAACTACTTTTTAAATCAAAGTGTCAGATTTCTTTTGGCTTAGAGGCACTGTAAAAAAAATTACTGAGACAGGTAGAACTCCATGGACAAACAAGTTTGGGAATTTCTGATAAAGACTCAAATAGCCCTGATCAGCCTATCAGGGCTACTGTATGAAAGATACATTGAGATCAAAGCTTTAAATGCCCTCATTCATTCCAGATTAAAAGCTAAACTACAAAATCTGCCAAGAATATATTCATAAGGGGGTTTCTGCAGAGGAAAGATGGGAGTTTCATATTGTGCTTATAGGATTTTTCCCATTTTAACTGAAAATGATATAGATTTTTCCTGATTATAAAAAATAGATATCCACTGTACTGAAATCAGAGAATCCAGGAAGCAATACAAAAGAAATGTCATTTACAATCTCATTCTATAGAAATTACCAAAAGAAACATATAATAGATACATGTGTATTCATAAGAAGAATCATAAAGAAATGCTACTTTACGACCACCTTTTCAAGGGTTCAAAAATTAATAATGGGCATGTCTCCATGTCCATTAAGGTTATATGTATTTTAGCATTTTTAAAGATTCACAGGAGTCTGTTTAATGAACATATTTAATTTTTTAAGCATTTCAAATCATTGGCAATCCAAAGAAGAGATTTTAAAATATTAAAATAATAACAATCCTAGTTGGTAATCAAATCAGAAAAGGACAGAGCAGGCCTCAAATCATGTTTTAAAAAAGGAGATATAAGTGGCTTTGCCTAAAATCCAAAACAATGAATCTTTAATTATTGTGCTACATATGTTATTTCTATTTGATCTGCTTCTGAAAAACTGGCTGAATTTATTTTTCTTTATTCTTGTTAGTCAGACTATACTTTGTCCATTGTTTAATTGAAATGTGAAAAACTGGATTGTGAATTTTGTTTAAATTCATTATATAGTAATATTTGACTTCTAGTAACCTCGGGCAATTTACATCCGATAGTGAAGTACCATTCTCACCAACAATTGTATTTTACACTTGTCTCCTCCCTAGTCATTCTAACACAAAGTGAAACAATTCATTAACCCATTTTCTCTAGCCACGAAAGCTTTTCCTTAAACATTTGCATCATTATCACCACTGCTTGTGAACTGGAACAAATGCATACATCATCACACCCAAACCTGAAGTGATGCATAAGATTTTTATTTCTCCTGCTTCCCTGTCCATTCCAATTTAAATTTCAAAAGACTTTCACTCAAAGTAAAGGTTGGAATTAATGATATTAAAGTAAAATCTATGTTACACTATCTCATTTAGGGACGCTAAACAAAGTTAGGGACCTATAAATGCTAGGACAGCAGTGACCACCAAACCCCACCTGAGGCATACAGGAGCAGCAACAAGGGCAAGCTTGGGAGCTCTGCAGAGAAGAGGAGAGGGAGGGCAGGGGGCTGTGGACAGAGACTCTGCAGGGGGGAGGACAAGGACCAGGCAGAAGGAGGAGAGCAGCGTGGAAGTTGGAGGCCCAACCTGAGGGCCAGGTGGTAGGCACAGATTGGGAGGACAGCATGGAGGTGCGAGGGCTGAGGCCGAGGACACCAGGCGACCGGTGCTGGCCTGCTGAGGTTGTGAGGTGGACATGGTCGCACAACAGCCTCTTAGTTCTTGTCGGGGGGTCTCTGCAGCCTGGGTGTCATTTGAGTCAAGGCACAGACCACACCCTCATCCTCGCTGAGCTTGGGGAAGGGTAAGTGGTTTCTACTGGTGGCTGAGATGGTGGCCTTCCCCAATCAGTTGGTGCTCTTGTTCTTAAAAAGTTGATACCAAACGATATATGTAATGGTCTTATTCAATAGTGGTTTAGGTGGAACAACTTAGTAAGTATTGATGTCTTAACAGCCGTTGTCCTGCCCCAGCCCACTCGTGGTTCAGCCCCAGACACAGGGACGTGGAGAGCCACTGCCTTTGCAGTTCTGCCCTCACCCACCAGACTGAGGGCCACTCCCTAATACAAGTCCACAGAGGACAGGTGAGGGCTGCAGCTCTGTGTATGTGTGTGTGTGTGTGTGTGTGTGTGTGTGTGTGTGGATGATATGGGTATTTGAGGAGGGTGGGGATGACCTCATGAGTGTGGGAGTGTGTCAGGACGGTGTAGGTGTGTGAAGAGTGTGAGCATGTGTGTGCGTGGATTAACATGTGAGAAGTTTTGTAAATGTGTGTAAGGCTGGGGCATAAGCATGCAAGGAGCTTTTGGATATGTGTGTCAACACATGAGTATGTGTGTGTGTGGGAGAGACTGTATGCTATGAGCACGTTAGTGCATGTATGTACAGGGTACCTGAATAGCAGTGCAGTCAGGGTGAGCGTGTGTGTGCTTCTGTTTACACCTTTATGTAAGTTTGATCCCACTTAAAGTCAGTTACAGTAAAAAAAAAAAATCCTTGCATTATTTAAGTTCCTGTCAGATTTTTAATACGTTTTTAATGTTACTGCTTGCTTTGAATTATAATTTATTAAACCATTAAATGATATGTTTATTATGCATAAATTAAATATTAACCACCATAAATGTTAATTTGCACCCAAGGAGGCTACATGGCATGGCCTGGAACCAGAGCGCTTGGATTTGAGGCTGGGCTCAGCCTTTTCTTGGGCGTGTCACCTTGGCCAACTGACTTAACCTCTCTGCGCATCTATTTCCATATTTATAAGAAACAAATACTATTAAAAACAGGTTCTAAGGGATTTTGTGAGGATTGATTTAAATACTAATTTACGTTAAGTGCTTAGCATAGAGCCTGGTATAATTTTTTTTTTTTAAAAGACTTTACTTAACGAAGCTTTGTAAACTCTGTCAGTAGGTATAGCATATAAGACCAAGGTAAATAGATATATATTTTCTTTTGAGTATAAGACAAAGGGTTTACATTTGGAAATGTAAAAGGTATACAAATGTTACTTTGATTTTTGCTGTATTTTTGAAGGTTGCTAGGATTACTGTTAGCCTAAAAGTTTGTTGTTGTTTTCTTTTTAAAGAAGCATTGATAGTCAAAATCTAACCATAATTTGCTATTTCTGAAAAGCTCTTTTCAGGTACGGTACTGATGATGTATTCTCCAATTGTGCTGTATCATCCCTATTTTACACAAAATGTGCACATCCAAGAAGGAGGCAACATGCAGTCTTTGTGTAAAATCGCAGCTCCAGAACATATCCACAAAGGAGAAAGGGTGCAGCTACTTGTACCAAAGGAATTGTCTGCAGTCTGAGATCATCAACATGCCCTATCACTCACACTGGGGATGACTGAGTCTCCCTGCTGGTTCCCTGATGGCTGCTACCCATTTGGGGTTTGAGGACTCCCTTCCTCTGTGAGCGAGCCCCCCACCTTGAGAGATCAGGCCCAGGAAGCCTTGCTGCACACCCTCCCCCAACCCAGGTTTTAGGTCAGAGCTGAATATGGTTGTAACTACGGACAAGGTCACAATGAATGCATCAAGAAGCCATTTAATCCCCAAATCAAGCCAAATGAGTTTTATTGTCTAAATTCTCCCTTTATGTATCATCTTTCATTATAGAAAGAATTGTTTTCTCTACCAATTGTTTTAGATAAATAAATATTTGTGAAAAGGAAAGTATGTCCTTCTAATCTACTGCTAAGTACTATTATTATTACTTTTTTCTGGACATAATACAGTATCTATCAGTGTTCAAAAGAGGATTAACAGGCATTACTAAGTGATCTATTGGATATAAACAGATGAGTCTTTATGTCGACAAAATGTTTCACTCAAGTAAAAAAGTTACTTTTGAAGCCGTAATTTATTTATTTATTCAAAATACATATTGAGCACTACTACAGGGCAGAGTCTAATTTTGTTACACTGTTTAAAAAATTGTTTAATCTGTAATGGTGATAACATTCCATTCAACTCAATAATTAAAATTAACAGCTTTGATATTAAAGCATGACTGGCAAGATTACTTAGCTATAGTTGCCCATGCCAAAACACAGTTATTAATTATTGTTAACTATTAATTATTATTTTTCAAGTTGTTTGTCCTCTACAATTAACTCTCAAATCCTGCCTCACCATGTTTTCTATTGATGTTCCTATTGAAACTATTGGATCCTGCTTACATCTTGATCAATACCATAGCCCCAAGCTTTTCTAAAGGAGGAGTTCCTTTATAATACATTTTCCCTGCAGAGAAGATGTTAATGGGTTGTTAAAGAAGCACATTAGAAGAACAGTAACCAGTTAAATTCCCCTGCCTCTGAAAATATTATTCAACTGTCAGTGTAGCAAAAGCCAGTTTGATAACTGGCCACATAGGTATTGGCACATGATGATTAATTTTACTCTTCAGGTGTCCTAATATATTGAGTTTAATAATGTATTTTTGATATATTTATACCCATCTAAAATTATAGCCTCACCAACATTATCTTTGGTGGGATGTGTACATATAAACAACATAGCCACTTGTCTTCTAAATTTTATCATTTGAAATATGACACATAAAACAAAAGATGTATTTTTCTTATTTCTAAAGTACATACAATCTATTTCCTGTGGAAAAGATGAGGATGGGAAAGAGGAGAGAATAATTACTCATTTTACACACACACACACACAAAAATATATATATACATATATATATATATGTTTTTATCTGTTGCCAAAAGTTTGAAAGTAGGTCAAAATAAACAAGTGAGATTGTCCTTACCTATCTGAGATGCCACATGAGTCTATCTGAAGGTCACTGAAGTTCCCAAGGGACCCCTGCTGAACTGAAATCAGATCTACCACTTTGTTACTGATAGAAATGAGTCTCATACATCCCTGAAATCCACCAAGTGGACTTTCACATTTGGATCCAAAGCTTTTGTCAGGACAACCTGATAAAAACACAACAAAGTAAAACCAGTATGCATCATAATGAATCAGGATTCAGTATCGTGGAACACTTTATTAAAAAAAAATAAAAGAAATAGTCATTTGATTATTTTCTGTTAAAGGAGAGAAATAAACCAACTGTAGTCATTATTAGTTTGATCTAAATTACAAATTGCGGTTCATGCAGAGTGTATTTTCTTCACTTACATAGGATTCACAGGAAGTCACTAGTACTACAATAATCACATGCAAGGATATTAGCTTGATCCCAATTTTAAAAATATACGTATTAGCTCCAGAATTCTAAACATGCCAGCCAGCAGTATTCAATTATATGTAACGTAAACACGGGAACTTTGTCTTTCAGACTACAAGACTAAGAACATAAAGGATGAAAATGTTCACCACAGAAAAGATACATCAATAATGGTGAAATGCCTTTATATTTAAAGCTGACTATTTGGAAAAGGAGTTATATGACATGGAATAAAATTACCAACTGTTCATTTAATTAAATATTTTTCTACACACAAAGGAGCAGCATACACAAGTATTTTAATAAATTCTAATGGCTTAATGTCAAAAACATTTCACCTTTTGATTTTATTTATGCTTTGTCTCATAAGACAATTTTTTATTTATACTGATATTTTTCTAACAATTATTTATATTTGTTTAAAATTATTTAAATAATAAAGAAATATAATTTTAATATTAAGCATTATTGTCTGTGGTTTAATGATTTTCTAAATGTTTTTCTATCCAAGTGAAATAATTTTATGAAGTATGAATATATATTAATATTATGCTTCTATTTTTTCATTAATATTTCTTTGCTATTATGGTTGTCAATCACTATTACAATTTCAAAAGCCAAGAAATGGGTTAGGAGCCAAGATGGCGGTTGGAATCGGCCAACACACACTGCTATCTAGGAGAGGATCGAAAGTTGCAAGCAGATGCCCACCTAGGGATGGAACCTTTTGGAGAGAGCAACGTAAATCATCAGAGAAGTGGTGGGAGATACCCAGAATGAAGGAGACAGGGAAAGAGAGTTTCACTCACCAAGAACGGAAAGTACCTGAGGGAGATCCCTACACATGAGGAAGGAACAAAAGAGAAAGGCCCAGGGCCCCACATACCCGACATGGGCACTGCAACTTGACCTGTGGGGAGTCACCACCATGAGCCTCTGTGCTGATTGAGGAACTGCTTGGGGACTGTATAGTGAAGTCGCATTGGAGAGCAGGCTCAGCAGGGACCCTCTGGCCTCTGTTCCTGGGTTGCCGCAGCTTACACCACTCTGAGCTCTCAGGTCTGGAGACCCTGTGGTCTTACACAGGGGTCTGCTTTGCTGCAACTGCCCCCACATTGCCCCTTGCTGGCTGGGAAGGGAGCAAGGAGAGCAGATGCTCTGGCTGGCCTATGACTGGGAGCCAGGTGAGCCTCCCATCAGGGAATTTGGGCACAGTGGTCACTGACACCACTCAGGAGGTTGCACAGTAGCAGTCCCAGCAGGACCTGTGTGAGGAGAGAGTCCCAGCCATCAAGCAGCCCCGTGTGCTGACCACCAGGCCACAGCCCCAGACTTGCACCCTGACCAGTGGGCCACGCCCCCATGGTCCCATGTACCAACCAGAAGAACAAGCCCTCTGGGCCCCATGCACCATGCAGAATTCTATACCCCTGGGGACCCCCACGCAGTGAAGCAGGCCATGTCTCTTGGTCTTGTGTGCCAGCTAGCAGACCATGCCTCCACAACCTGCACATTGACCAGTGGAACAATCCCCCAGCCCCTGTGCAGTGAAGAGGTCCATGCCCCCCAGCACCAGGCAATACTACACGTATAGTCCAGCTCTCCACCATAGACCCACTAGCCACAAGTTGCTCGGCACCACATACTGCCAGCACATCTACACCTGGGTGGAGCAAATGCCTGCATCCCTGACACCTCTGGCCACCACTTAGATAGCTTTGTCAAGCAGCCACTGGCACTGCCTTGGGAGACTTGGGCAGAACAATCTTCCACAATGCCTGCCTCCGTAGAGAAGAACTCACTTAGTCCCCCACCCAACGTTCCAACGGCAGCCTGGGGACCAGCTTATCACTCCACAAAAAGATCCCCCAACACTGGACCACGTCCCATGACCTGCCTAGGCACTTGCCAAGGTTCCATGATGCACCCAGACAAATTAAAACTACAATGAGATACCACCTTACCCCTATCAGAATGGCCATTACTAAAAAGTCAAAAAACAATAAATGCCGGGGTGGATGCAGAGAGAAAGGTACACTTATACCCTGTTGGTGGGACTGCAAATTAGTAAAACCTCTATAAAAACAATATGGAGATTCCTCAAAGAACTTAAAGTAGACCTACCATTTGAACTAGCAATCCCACTGCTGGGTATGTATCCTCCCAAAAAAGAGGTCATTTTATAAAAAGAGACACCTATACCCTAATGTTTATCACAGCACCATTCACAGTTGCAAAGATGAGGAATCAGCCTAGGGGTCTATCAATTCATGAATGGATAAAGAAAACATGATCTATATATAGATAAATATACATGCACATATATATACACACACACATACACACATATATACACACACATACATTCACACATCATGGAATACTACTCATCCATAAAAAGGAATGAAATAATGTCTTTTGCAGCAACTTGGAATGAACTGGAAACCATTATCCTAAGTGAAGTATCTCAGGAATCGAAAACCAAACGCCATATGTTCTCACTAATAAGTGGGAGCTAAACGATGGGTGCACACAGGTGCAAAGAGATATAAAGGACCTGGGAAATCAAGAAGTGGGGAGGCTGAGAGGGGCTGACGGATAAAAACTTACCTGTTGGGTACAGTGAACACTATTCTGGTAAGAGACACACCAAAAACCCTGACTTAAGCATTATACAAGGTATCCATACAACAAAAACTTTTGTACCTCTAAATATTTTGAAATTAAAATAAGAAAAAAAAATAGAAATAAGACTTGCATTTACCTGAACAACAACAACAAAAAGGAATAGGAAATGACTTCTTAATTCCTGTATGATCTATGCTAGTTTTCTATCTGGGAATTTCCATTACAATTAAATTATCTGACTGAGAATATTTTTTCTTAATGCTTTGTTTTTCCTAACAAAATACATTTACATGGCAAGTGAAGGCCAACATTCCAATTTAAAACCACTATCAGGCACATTGAAACTTTATTTTAACCTAATGGAGACTTTGAAGTTTTCAATTTAATATTAATAGATCAAAAAAAAGTGATCAAAGCTTTTTGAGTGTTAATTTATTGGACATGGTACTACACACATTTCTAGTGCTTAAATTTCTTCTGTAGCATAAGATATAGTTGCCGTAATCACCGTATGTATTCTGGATGACTTATTAACCAATTAAGAATGTTAGGATAAAAACTGAGAGGATAATAGTTCAATAATATTTCGAAGCCACTACAATATGCCAGGAATATAAACAACTCTGCTAATCTCCCTTTCTCCAGGTGGTGTTTCCTGACACATCTCAAACTATTACAGAATTGAATAAATGGTGCAATATACCTATAGGAAACAAAACTAAACAAACTCAGAGTCACAAGGAAAGATCATGGAACTTTACAGAAAGCACACCAACATATCACGAGGCACTTCATATTCCCAGCTACAATGTTCAGTTAATAAAAGAGATTCTAAGAACAAAGAAGGGTTCAAACCAGGTTAGTCCCATTAGTCTATCATAAGAGGTAACCACAGTTAATATAATGCAATATCAGAGAGAAGTTCAGCACTGAACCCAATTTGAGATGAAAGTCCTAAAATAGGAAGCTTTCTGGAGAATACTTAATGCTGAATTAATGGATGGATCCATTACTAGAGGCAGTCAGCATGTTAAACACCTCTGAGGATAACAGATAAATTATCACTGTATGTCACTGTACCAGAAGTGAGATGTCAGGTTAGACTTCACGGCGGTGTAGTCAGTTCATTGGATGGAGAATGTTTGCTTTGCACAAAGGAGGGGGGATGTAAGAATTTTGCTCATGGTTAGTAGCCCCAGCTTGTGCTGTGTGGTGTGTTACACATTGCACAAAGATTCTACAGGGAATTTACAGACATTAGACACTCAGCCATCCTCATTCAGGAGAACCTAGATTAAAAATTTATAATTTATAAATGATAAAAGCTGAGCACAATGCACCACAATGCAGCCCGACTTTTTGAAAAGCACTCATCTGAGGGTGGAAAAAAAACTAAAAATTAAAAAGTGATGGATGGGTAGTGGAAATTTGGCGTGGCATATATAGAATGCTGCTAGTTTAGGAGCAGCCCACTCTTCCAATACGACAGCCACTCTCAAGGCTGGCAAAGGGTGGAGCTATAACTCGGACTGCTGGAACAGAGCACTCCTTTGCAGGCAGGTTAGACTGACTGTATTCTGATAAGATAATTGGAAATGTGCAGTTGAATTTAGAAAGAAGAAGAACTGATGGGATGTGTCCCCAGAACATGGGATAATTTTTCACTTGAAGATAAACTGGCCAAAGAATTAATTACCTAAGAAACACCTTCCACCTGGATAAAACAGATCTTAGTGATAGAGGGGACTCTCATCTGCATAGAACAAAAGGATTTCTATGGTGAACAACTGTCACAGTTTGCCCAGGGACAGAAGGAGTTGTTACCAGGATGCAAGACTTTCAGCTAAAATAGGGGAGAGTCGGTCACACCATTACCAGTACCACCCAGGCAATCAGGGTCCCTGTGCCAGTCCTGCATATTAGGGAACCCTACTTTAGCCCTCCTCCAGCCATGCTTTTGCCTGTAGTCCCAGAAGGCCTCACAGGGGAAGATGATGTGCCTGCTTGGAACCCTCTCCCCTCCAGGCCATTCTCATAATCCAGAATTTCCAGGCCAAAAGCCCTAAGCAGACTTCCATCCAGGAAGATGGACCTCCTAAACCAGGCCCTGGAAGCACAAGGTTGGGCAGAGTAGGGAATTGCTGAAAAGCAAGTCTCTTAATTTCATTTGATCACTTGCTTTCAGCCCTAGAAATGTTAGGTTGGTCTGCATTTTTCGGGGCATGTATTTAGTGACCAATAGAATCTCCTACGAAGGTCAAGCAGCTTCCGGTATGGAAGAACATCAATTGAGATGATAACTGAATAAACAGAGATACCTAAATAGACTTGAGATTTATTCTTTTTTTAAAAAAGCCTTGAAGTTGGAATTACATTGTGGAGGTCCATGGTATATTATTTAGGAACATATTAACAGATGCAAAATTATAATGAACTTGAAGGGAAGAATAAACCTCAAATTCAGGAGAGTGTTTACCTAGGACATCAGAAGATGTGATCCTAAATGGACAAATGTGTTTTGATAATCTTCTTTCTTTAGCAGAGGGATCCATATGTAGCTATTTTAAAACCATTAGTAATCTTTAAAATGTATATATGATGTAAGATGTGAACAATAGAGGAAACTGGATATAGAGTATACAGAGGAACTCTCTAAATGTCTTTGCAACTTTTCGGTAAATCCAAAACTATATTCAAAAATCTTTTTTAAAAATATAGATACTGTAGATCTTATGTATCCTAATAAAAACAAGTAAAATTACAGAGTACATATGTGATATATTTCACTATAAAATAATATTACAGTATGAATAAAAGCGATCACTAGAGTAAAAATTTACATAAAATAGCTAGGCATTGTTAAACCTGAACATGAAGGACGTAAAATATTTTAAGAATGATGATTCTATTTTCATGATTTACAAACACTTTTATCCAGTCTTTTATTTTGCATCATTTAACAATACGCCTGCATTTTTTTCCTTATCTCTTTTAGTGCTTCTAAATCTTTTCCTTTGAAGTGAAAGCTCTTGGTTAAATTGTTCTATATATCTTACGATTTATTAAAAGAATGTGTTCCTATGGATTGCCATAAAATCAATCATTTATTCCAAAAGATTTTATAAACAGCCAGGCTCAGAAATAAACAAATCTCAGTAAAGGAAGCAATTATATCTTTTAAGATTGTTGGCCCTAAGCAGCCATTCACAATAATGGATTATGGAGGGTTTCCGTTTGTTTGTTCCTGCGCTTTTAAGATCCTATGAACTGATTCATGGGCTGTGTGTTCATTGTCAATTCTTAGAAAAGAAAGTGTATCTTACTGGTGAATAATAAAGACTGGGCTCCTTCTATCAACTTTAAAAATGATTCCAGACAGAAGCAGCTATTAAAATGCAACGGGACAACAACAAAACAATGCTAATACAAGAAACACCTCAAGTCACGATTAGCAGTGAGCCTTACTACTGACAAGTTTACGACTTTGCATTTCTAATGGCAAAGAACATTTTGTTTTAATTTTCCAGTGATAAAGATTCATTTCCATTTCCCAGGTTTTTTTTTTTTTTTTTTTACAAGCTTTTAGTTCAATCAAACACCCACCAGGCAGGTAAATGCTTCATTAGTTTTTGTTCTCTAAGGGAGATGACCTGGTGTTGAAGGCTGCTGCCCGGATTTCATCAAATGTATCAGTGCATTATTGCTTAGCTAAGAGAATAGGTTGCTATGGCTAATTAAGTTAAATTATTTGTCCACTGGCATGGTATTGTTCTTCTGTATTAGGCAGTGGGGAAGTAATAGGGATGCTCTGAAGGAGCTAAGAGGCATTATCAGGAAAATACTGCAATTAAATCCGCCCATCAAATCAAAAGAAGACATATAAGGACCATTTAACACTAGGAAAATATAACAAGGTTTGAAGGTAAGAACTGAAGAGGGTGGCCTACTTAAAATCAATGTAATTATAGAAATTGTAAACATAAGTCAATACACATTGGAAAAATGCATTTTAGGTCATAGCCTTTCATCTTGATCCATTCAACATTTTCATGTTCAAAGAAAGTGAGAAACTATTCCTTAGGAGTAACAGGTTAAAATATAACGAACTCCCGAAGACACTGGGGTACTAATGAAAATATGGATCAATTCCCCATATAACCCGACCCCTTTTCTTACCTCCAAAATAATAGGTGCCACCTGAATAAAACTGCTCAGGTCCCAGCGAAGGAGCAGCAGAAGCCACAAGGCCATCCACCGCCACACTCAGGTGATTCCTTTTAGCAGACAAAGAGACGGAATGCCATTGCCCATCATTTAATCCAGCACCTGGGGGAGATGAAACTGGTTAAAGAACTCCCTCTCTACAGTGGACACTATCAGCAGTTGGTTAGAAACTGCAATATTCCCACCACTCAGTTGGCTACAGTATTTACATCTATTAATTTAAAAAAAAGAAAGAGAGAAAAGGAAGACAAATGGGAAATCAGCTTGCTCTATGTGGAAAATGATTCTTTACAAAATTCCCAAACCTGGACAAGTCTGAATGATTGAAACCTTTCAATCATTTGGCATAGATTGATTTTCAGCTTCCATTCATGTAATTTACCTGTTGGGGAGAAGAGTTTAGGAAGAGTACAGATGTTTCCTAAAATTCTAGGTTATACCCAATAAAATTCTTTACGTGCAATTTTGCACTTTTGCATAGTCACCTGTTGTGATATTTTGATAGAATATTTAGCAAACCATATCATCAATCATTATGAAAATATTTGAAGAGACTATTAGTAAACAGTGTAAGTTTACAGGTATAACGTAAAGGTAAAAAAATAAAGCAGTGTGTAAAACCATATATACACAACTGACCCTCATAATTTGTAGATTTTGTATTTGAGAATTTGACTAATTGCTAAAACTTATGACCCCCAGATCAATACTTGCAGGAGCTTTCTCAGTCACGTGAGGACATGCACAGAGCACCAAGACTTTGAGTTGCCCTGTGCACATGTTTCTCGTTGAGGTCAAACAGGGCAATGCTCTGCCCTATTGTTTTAGCCCTATGAATGCTAAACAATTTCTTTGAATTTTATAAGTTTGTCAGTGATTTTGCTGTTTAAAGTGGCCCCCAAATATAGTACTGAAGTGTCGCCTAGTTTGCCTGAGTTCAAGAAGATTGCGATGTGTCTTTTGGAGAAAGTTCATGTGCTGGATAAGCTTCATCCAGGCAGGAGTTATAGCATTGTAAACCACAGGACCAATGCTAGTGAATCAACAGCATATACTAAATGAGGTGTCTTCAAACAGAAACACACATAGAACAATATTATCTATTGATTGGCTGAGAAAAATGCTGTCATCAAAGGCTTGCAGGAAGCTAACTCTGTAGTTCCCGTAGGAGCAATGGGTTCTGTGTTCCCTAATTTAGTGCGACGAAAGTATTATAAATAATGAGAAGCAACTATCTCTTTCTATAAATATTTATATACAACTGTAATTATATTCTTAATTTTTATATGACTATGGGAAAGAACTAAACAGAAATATTGTTACCTAGAAACAGTATTTTTTTTCTTGAAGGAAAATTGTTTTTTTCCATTTTTTAAATATTTTTCTGTATTTTCTGTGTTTACATATATATATATATATAATCAAAAGTTGCTATAATAAAAAATCAAGGTATTCTTACTACCTCTAAAAAATAATCTCTAGTCCTTCCTAAGGCAGTCATAGTGTGATCAGTCCATGAGAATGCATGACCTTTTCCTCTTAAAGGGAATTAAGTCTACAAGAAGCCCTGTGGTTAAATCCTGAGCACAGATGTGAAACCTAAGCATCTCCATGTGGATTTACCAGTCAGGTTTACATCCATCTGAATGATCAACTCTGTATGATTCTACAGATCAAATTAGTAAACAAAAATATAAGCACTCTATTAAGCCCACAGAGCCTCTTTTGTGCTATAATATGTGATTTCTTTTCTGATATTGAATGAACCTCTTTTCTGATATTACATGTGATTTCTTTTATTCCCCTGAGCTCTTTTCTACCACATGCTTTCAGATTGAAAATGTATCCAAGCTCCCTTCAATGATTACATTTCTTTGCCGTGGACATATTTAGTCCAACACAAATTCTAGCCAGGACACGGAAGCTCCCCTTCACATCACATCCATGGAGCAAAAAAAAAAAAAAAAATTCCAAGATCCAACTCTGGATTGGTTTGTGAAAGATAATGGGAAAGACTTGAAAGCTGAAATATGAAAAATGTAGGTTAGATACTTTTGGACACATTTTCTATGAGTAGACTCTGAAATAGATGACTGAATAGAGTTATGTAATTCCTGACGGTATGGGATTGGACTAAAATAAATCAAATGTTCCAGATTTGTCAACCAGTGCTTCCTTTAAGGGGACACATCTGGAGTGAAAATTCTTGTATATATTTATCATCATATGTGCAGACTCTCCCTAGTCTACCCACTTGTCCCCCATGTGTCTCCTCCTATCTGGTTCTCAAAGCCCTATATACACCACTCTATTTCTGTTATTTCATCCTAGGCTTTCCATTAGTCTTGGACCAGTGCTTCTCAAACTACCTGTGGGGATAAACATTTTATTTTTCAAGCGATTGCAAATCGACACTTGTAAAATATGATCAGAATGAATTACTACAAAGTTAAATTAAAAAGACATAATATACAAGTCTACTACTGCTTAGATGTTGCAGTAATACCATTTTGCTTTAACAGTTTCTAAGAGTTTCATCTTACTATTTACACTCATCTCGTCATGTATCAGTAACAAGTATTTCACTGAACCGGTCCTGGTCCAGGGACCACACTGGGAGTGGCAGTGCTCTGAGAAACTGCTGATTAGATACACAGCAGGATTTTCCAAAGTGCAGGGAGGCCTACTGTCCCTATAGAAGCCAAAATTAGATTAAAAACAAAAGGCTGCCAAGCCACCCACTCTGTAATTTGACACAGTTAAATGCATTCATCTAACTAACTAGCAGGTTACGAAGTTATGCATATGTGTGGGGGAATCTTCATAAAGCTGTTCTGAGCCCATTTGTAATAGACATCATCTACCTAAGATGAGAAGACTTATTACCTGTCAACAGGATTTATTACTCAAATTAAATCATGAAAGGCCTCTTTAATTCATTTCCACTAATTCTACATAATTTTAATTTAGATTCTATTTTTTTTGTAAGTGTATAACTTTCCACTTCTAGGACTGATGGCAGGTGAGCCCCTTTTAAAGTCCACACTACTTTGAAAGAGGGAAAGTAGAAGAAGGAATCCTAGAATTTGAATTTTTTCTTGTTTATGGTGTTATGTAACTAAAGGCTAATTCTATATTCTACTCCTACAACTCATAACTTTTGAGTCTGGGAAAGGAGCATGTTGGTATAATAATAACAACTTCATGGAGCTCTTATTCATAACAGGTATGGTGAGCTTTCTATGCATTGTATCATTTAATCTTCACCCCAACGATTATTATTCTCATCTTAAATATAGATTTAATGTAGGGAGGATAAACAAGTTGCCTGAGGTAGTATCCAGCTGGTAAGAAGATGAAGCAAAACAGAAAGCTGAGTTTGACTCCATGACCCACAGTCTTCTCTGTCTACCAAACAGGTGGTCCCTTATTTTTTAATTTATTTTATTTTTTTGCTCATGTTAAAGAATTAACTCTGTTAATTGTTGAAAAATAAGCCCTATCAGCTAGAAGCTGGCCCAGCAACATCACTGAGGCCTTGGTGTTGTAAGAAGGGAGCTGGCGCCTAGAACTAGGCTTGGTCTTCTGTTAAATGTCAAGTATTTCACAGAACACCAACATCAGACAAGGTCACTCTGTGACAACAGTGAAATGTGATAAAAAACAAGGCTCCTGTGCAAACCAGGGAAAGAAAATCTTCTTCCTCTCTTGATAGCATGAATGAATGATTTTTTTTTTTACCAATTACAATTTTAGTCTTGTTCATTCCTCTATCCTTCTAATAAGATTTACAAAGATATCTAATCATAGAATCACCCTCACTTCCTGACGGCATTTAATCTACAACAATTTTTCACTTCCTTGAATCCTCCCTCAAATCAGCTAACAAAATCCAAAATCCTGTAAGTGATTCTAATACCCTTGTATTGAGACAACTCCCATGGTTTCCAAGGTATTTGTTCTCCCTGCTGCATGCAATAAGCAACAAACCCAACTTGTTTAACTCCACATATGTTCATTGTGGTCTTTGCATGGAAAACATTGACAACTCCAATAGAAAATAGAAAACGAAATAATAAATGCAATTATTTGCAATTGAAGGTAGGAGGAGAAAATGAGATTGTGTACCAGAACTCTCTCTCTCTCTCTCTCCTTTCTGGCCCAAACCACATAAACGTGCAAAATACAACAGAAGGAAAAAGACTGATATCTGCTCTCCCATATATATAATCTTCTGGCTCCAGTCCTGAATTGTTATAGAAACATTATGACGGCTTAGCTGCCATCCCCCTCTCATGAGACTATAACAGGCACCGATGGGGTACGATGTATAAAGAAAACAGTCAGCCTGCCATATATAGGGGTGGTGCTCTGCAACGGCTCAAAAGGCAATTATATGAAGGCTTTTACTCAAGGAGCAATCGAAGGGTTTTGCCTGTTTCCAAATGTATTTCAGTGCTCTGAGAGTGCCAGACATTCCTATATCCTCTAACTGTAGTCACTAACCAGAATTAAGGATCCAGATCACTAGATAGCTCTTGTCAAGATGAAAATATGGAGGTCGTTGTTACCCATCACTTTAGTGGAGAGCAGGAGTTTAAGTGGTGACAGGTTTACAATCTGAAAGGTAGGAATATTTCAGCAGTAAAAGCAAGAAAGAGGGAATTTAAAAAATGGCTTCTCCTGGGTGAAGCAAATCCAAAGGTCTGCTCCATTGCCAGGTGCACAAGAATGGAGAACACCTGGGAAAAGAAAAATGCAGGAACATCGCAAATACTACAAGCCTGTCTCTGCCAGGCCCTGCTCATGTGGGCAGGCTTGTTTATAGGCTTGATTTTTACCGTTAGGTAAAAGCAGCAACAGAAATGCTAAAATCATAGCAGAAATCTCAAATTTGACAATAAAAATTTGTTTTAAATAAGAAAATACAACCGTATAGTTAGTTCATTGGGTCCTGAATGATTTTTGTTTTGACATCTATGAAGGTGACAAGGACTAAAAATATTTTGTATCATGAGGGATTTTATAGTACTGTTAATATGTTTCACGATTTAGGCTAATATAATATCTTTAATATTTCAAAAACCAATTTAAGCTGACATAATATTTTTGAATAATTCCAAATGATGATTTGCAAAACTGTACATCACATTAAAAATTTAGTCTGATAGTTCAAACATGTGCACAATTCAGTTCTTTCTCAATACAATTTAATTTTAATTCCATTGTAGAAGACATAAAATTTTTGAGTTTTTCAAACATATAAGATTTATAATTTATATCTCCAATAGCTAAGAAAAATTAATCCATTCTTATACAATGGAAAGATTTAGTACAATGTGCTAGTAATCCATCAGTAAGTATATGGTTATCTTAAAGAGTCATTCTAATACATTCTGACAACTGGTTTAATTATTGAACATTGTACAAGTGACAAGTAAGTGGAAAGTCTTCTACAGAAAAACAAACTGATCACCCACCCAATCACTATTTAAGTAGTCTATTTTCAAATGCAAAATGAATTTGCTTCACAGAAACTAGAAAAACATAATATTTTGAAAAAAACTTGAGAAAACAGGATAGAGTTGGTAAGTAAAGGCTGAATTGTGTTATCTGCCACATAACAATTTTGCTCTACTGACGTTCATTTTTAATCTATCATCCTTATTATTAGCTATGAAAATAATCACATGAAGTCATATGATATCATAATGGATTATATTGTATATGAATTTAAACATTAATTTAGGGATTTTGAAATCACTTGGGGTATTATATACAGACTTATACCTAGTAATTTATCAACTATACATGCCTGTAAAGTGGTTGGAAGTGAGCTAGATTCATGGAGCTCACTATAGTAACATTGCACTTAAGCAATTTCTTTAAGATGTTGAAAATTAGGATATGAATGTAGCCATTTCAGAAAATATCAAATACATCACAATAAACAACACATTAATGGCAAGCTTACATATTTAGACCCTCATTTTAGGGGCCTATTAATTATTAATATGACACTGATTAATTTATTTCCTTTTGTCTAGTCTGCAATTCTACCACATTTTGAGCATTACATAAAAAGCCACAGCATAGTACCTCTCAAAAACTTATAACTAACATTGAATTTTCAATCTCACATTTAAACTAAATTGATGTTGAAAAACAACAAAAAGATGTATAAAGAAGAGGCATTTTTATTTCCATTTGTATACTTATTTTTCTTAAATTTAGTTTCCAACTGATTTTCACTTTTTTCCCCTCTCCAAGTCATATTCTATGAGTTTGGGTTATAGAGGAGTAGTACAGTGGCACCTTTAAATTGTTTTAAAAGATCATTTATTAAATTAATGTAGCAAATTACCCAATGTGACCTTTATTATATTACTTCTAGTCATTAAAACGGTACCATATTGCCTAGAAGTGGAGAGAATTTCATTTGGTGCCCAAATGAGGAACTCTGCATACATTTTTGCACTCCCCAAAATATATTCAGCTCTTTATCTGCTTCAATGCTACTGTATATACATAAAAAATGTGATCGAGATCTCTTGTCAAGAACTATGTAATTTTAATGAAGACATAAAAATATCCCCACTCAAAGCCTTGACCTAAGTTGTACATTCATTTTCCAGATGCTCATATATTCACCTTAATTATATTACTTCTAATCATCAAAAGTATACTGTGTTGCCCAGAAGTGGAATTTCATTTGATACCCAAATGAGGAAATTTGCATAAATCTTTGCATCCCCCCAAAATGTATTTAACTCTTTACAATGTAAAGTTAATTTGCCTAAATTTTTCAGTTTATGTTGCACACTATTATAGAGATACAGCTATAGATCCCACAAAGACCTTTGCCTGTCTCCCATAGACTAGATAAGACTAATAGGCAAAGTCTGGTTTTCTACTGAAGGACACCCAGATAACTTTTTGGTCTATTTCAAAGTCTTGCACATTTTTCCCAAAATGAGGACATGTTGGCTTATCTGGAGTGGGAGAGAGAGTCACAAAAAGAAATTTCTATTCCCTTATAACTATCATTTTGGTTAATAAGAGCTGCTAGTGTTGGAACCATATTTAAAAGAAAATTGGAATCAAGTTCCTCTAAGGAAGAGTACTGATAATCTTATTAACTCAAATATTCATTTATTAAACAAATATTAAATTTTTTGGTTATGCGTAAAATTTGTGGAGAAGCGACACAGAGATAATGAAATCTTTCAAATCCATATGCTTTGCCTCAGGGAATACATTTATTACCTGCTGTGATGTCACTGGGTAATTTTCCTGGCTGGTAGAGATTCAGCTTAAGTTTTCCATCATTAAGAATGAGGAGGAGACCCCCGGAAACCAGTTGCAGGTCACTGAATAGCAGAAGCCCTGCCTTATTCCAAGTTCGAAATTGAAAAGTGGCAGAAATCTCATCCTCTCCGGAAGAGCCTGGTAGTGCTAAGTAACTCCTGGAGCTCAGAAAAGTCACAGGCATAGATTGTGGTTGTGAACAAGAAAATGACACATTTCCCTGAGAACAAAGTAGAAGAAAAGGCTTTCAGAATGTTATTCACACCACATTAGTAACTAGAATTTGAAATATTTACACAGGCTATTTATCAATCGCGCATTATCGTCGGTTTAAAACAACAAGAACCTGCTATCAACATGAAAATCCAAATCCTCGCCGTATATTGTAAAGGTTCTTCGATCATTTTCTGTGGCCTCCCCAAGCCTCAAGTTTAATATGGATTTGAAAAGTCAATAAAATCAACTTTATTTTTAGAAGAGTACACACTGGAAGTAAAACATGTGGCCTTGGTCAAACAAAAACATTTGGCTATATTATGATTCTGAGAAAAGTGAATTAGCTTTTGTTGTACATAAAGATCTTGTTCTAATAAATGAAATAAAAGTAGAAGAGCACACTTCACAAACCCATACACTAACTCATAATGTAAAGAAATTATAAGACTATCAAGCCTAGTAAAAATGAAAATATTTTATCAGCTGCAGTTTGGTCTTATTTTTTTTTACTGATACGTAACAGTAACAGTTGTACACATTTATGGGATCCTTGTGATATTTTGGTACATGCATACAATGTGTAATGACCACATCAAGTAATTGGGATATCCATCGCCTCAAACACTTATCCTTTCTTTGTGTTGGGAACATTCCAAATCTTCTCTTCTAGCTATTGTAACTGTACTATAAATTCTTGTCAACTATAGATACCCTACTGTACTACCGAACACTGGAACTTATTCCTTCTTTCTAATCGTATTTTTGTACCCATTAGCCTACAGTTTGGTCTTATATTTCATTTGGATAGCTGCCCACTACTCTACCAGCAGCAGATCCTCTTGCCAAAGAAGAATGGGTGTTTCTTACATTAGACGTTTCTAGAAATAGCTATAATATTTTTATTTTCTGTTTAAATCATTTTTTATTTTATTAAAAAAATTATTTGAAAATCTTGCCGGATATTATGATTATGTAAAAATACCACCAATTCACACAGAGAATTAGGGGAAAAAAATACTATGTAAACAATAAATATTTTCATGATGTGCTTTGGGATTTGCTGACACAACATGAGCTTCAATTTACATATTCTGAATTTTAAGCAATGAAAGAAATTCATTCGAATCGGTGTGTCTGCCTTTTATTATTAACCTGGTAAAGCTGGAAATCATGTTTCCCAGAATCCCCTTCCTTGTCTACTTCTCGGTAAAAGTTAGCCAAAATAGGGAGTTTGGGTGATATTTGACAGTCAGAAGTAAAATGCCAGCAAAACATTCTGTTCCAAAGGTTTTTTTGTGACCATGTACAATGAAGGATGATCACAGAAGCAGTGGTTTGTTCCAGCTTGTCCTTGTTCCCTGCAGTCACTGCCACCTCTTTTTCCCGACAGCTGGCCCAGCTGACCAGCAGCAAGCCCAGGCCCATCTCCAGAGGCGGTGGCTACCCAAAGGCAGCAACTCCCACAGTTGTCTCGGGAGCTTCCTTCATAGGCTGAAAACGCTCTGCAGACTCCAACCTGTCTACACACACCATTGCTTCAGGCAGAATTAAAGACTTCTCTGATCCTCCAACTTCTTCCTTCACTTAGCTCCTCTGACAATTGTTAAGATCCAAGTCCTAAAATTGATCCCTTGTTCATAATACTCACAGTGATGCTACTTCCTTGACTGAGCCCTGTCCTAGACAGTTATATTTAAATTCTTCCACATTTCCATAGAGTCAGAATATAATGCAGCCTGGCCAACATTGCTATTTGGACAGATTGGCAATGTTGTAACAGCCTATTAGTTTCTTTTATTTGTCATGAATGACCATGGCAAAATACAAGTTTTTCAAATGTCTCCCTAATATCTATGGATGTTATCTGATTCCAGAAACTCTCTATGCTCATCTAGTGAATTTGTCAGGGAATAGCTTATTAGAGAAATTACAGAGCAAAAGAAATTTGACTCCTGGGAGTAATAATAATATCACAACAAAATTAAAATAGCAACCGCGAATAAAAAATTGTTTCACTTCATGTAAGAATAAAATAACTATGCCCTGTGAATTATAATTCTTTTAGATAGAATTAATCCTTTACATGCATATCACCAATCAAAGAAAGTTTTTTAAAAAGAGTAATCTCTAAAACATTGTATCGACTGGGAACCTACACTGGAGCAATTTTATCGCGTGGAAAAGAAACAAGTTTTACTCATTCCCTCACTCTTACCATAGCGAGGATCTGTGGTTTTTGTTGCTTGGCCAAATCAATGATATCTACTCCATTATAATAGAGATTTTCTAAACATCCATGAAAATTTTTATGTGGAAATGACACTGATTTTCCAGGTGCTGAAATCCCTCCAAAGCTGATCTTAGAAAGAAAAATGGCATCAATAATATTGTTTAGTGATTTTCTGATAATCTGCTTAAATAATTATGATTAGAAACTATAGCTGTAGTCATCATACACAGACTAATTTTTCATCACCCTACACACACAAAAAAATTAAGATACAGACTTTAAAGCAAATTTATATGTATTCAGTTTTCATTTGCACTAGGATTTGATTATTTTCTTACAAGTCACTAATCACATCTGGTTTTGATATTTATTAGTTGATGGAAAAATACACCTTTATATCATGGTAAAACTTGATCTGTTTAATAATATAGCCAGTGATAAGGACATTTTATTTTATGTACATTTCTGGCACACAGAAATCAATTTTTTTTATCATTTTATTTTATGTACATTTCTGACATCCAAATCAATTGTTAATGAATTAATCTGTTTGTTGCTACTTTCTCCCCATAAATCTACACTGCGCACAAGCACCGTAGAACACAAAGAAATCATGAGATATATCCTATATTTGCCTGTGGCAATGAGATCTCTTGGCGGAAAAGATTTCCCCATGTGATGTTCTGTGACTATATATTTCGGGTAAATGAAATGATATCGCTGTGCAATAACAAATTAACATATGATAAGAAAGAGGAAGCCTCAAGTACTCTGCGCCCAAACATATTACTCTGAGTTAGGCCACCTTGGGAAATGTTTCATCAGTTCTGTTATTTACCATACAAGATGGGTTCTCTATAGCGTATTTTCTTTTGGAAGATTAAACTACATATACCTCATAAAATCTGTATTAATTGAAACATAACCATCACACCTCATAACCAAGGTCCAGGTAATTGAATTCTCCCTGTGCGTGGAAATGACGCCTGTGCTCGTCCACTGTAAAGTTGACTTGTTTGCCCAAACGCTGGATGAGCACAGAATGCCAGTGCTGATCATCTAGCAAGCTGCCCAGGGTGAGATTGATCAGAACAGGAATGGAGGGCAGCTTAGCTTCACCTTAGAAGAAGAAAAAATAACCACAAACAATAGTATCATTATTCCCAGTTAAAAAAAAATTAGTTCTTATGTTATGGACCAGGATGTTTCACAATAATTGCAATCTCCTTCCATGCATCCCATTCCAAACACTGGTATAGATTCACTTGAAGTTTGAATATAATAGTCTCTCAACCTTCTTGTAATTTCTTCCACTGTTAATTCCTTTTATTATTATTACTCCATTGAAGGCTCATTTTCTATGTAAACTTTATCTTTGCTACAACCTCATTATTTTTACAGCCTTAACATTTTTCAATGATCCATCCCTTCCTTTATGATGTTAGAAAAATTGGCTACGTAGCTTTATCAGCACTATGTAAAAAACATCAAGTGAGGGTTTTGTGCAGTTTGCAAAAATGAACGATTTTTTAAGAGAAAGAGCAATATTGGCACAGATACAAGCCCTTGGATCTGAGAATAAGGCACCTCAACTGTTAAAACATAAGCTATACAAGCATAAGGTTACCTAAGCAATATCTAAATAATCAGATTTTCAAGCACCTCACCAAACAGTTTTACCTGAATTAATAAGTAAAAAGAGTTTTCCTCTTCTTAATTGTAGTGTGATGTGATCTCCATTTGGTCCTTCCCTGTGGAGTAGAATCCCATCACTCTGCATAGTTTTAAATTTCAAAGAAATAATATCTTTTATTGGGCTGAGGGACTTTTGATCAAATCTGTAGAGAAGGGAACTTTTTCCATCAAGATCAACCACTTCTGATCCTAGAGATAAAGATTTTAAAAGTCATTCTAAGGATAAATACATTTCCCATTAAAGCATTTTAAATGCATATATAGAGAGAGACGGGGGGGGCGCATTATATATACTCCCACACATGCACATGCAGATACTCCCCAACTTACAATGGGGTTACATCCCAATAAACCCATGATAAGTTGAAAATATCTAAGTCAAAAATGTGTTTAATATACTTAACCCACCAATCACAGCTTAGCCTAGCCTACCTTAAACGTGCTCAGAACCCTTACATTAGCCTGCAATTGGGCAAAATCATCTAACACAAAACCGATTTTAAAACAAAGTGTTGTATATCTCAGGCAATTTATTGAATGTTATACTGAAAGTGAAAAACAGAATGATTGTATGGGTACTCAAAGTGTGGTTTCAACTGAATGTGTATCTCTTCTGCACCACTGTAAAGTTGAAAAATTGTAAGTTGAACCATCATAAGTCAGGGACTTTCTGTATAATTCAGCTCCAGGCCAATCATAAAAAGAGAAAATAAAACCATTAAATGTCTAATTCCCTATTGACACAGGGAATTGATTCCATTTTAGTCTTTACTTATCTGTTTATAGAATTTATGATCTAGAAACACATTTTTAAATGTATTCCTAATTTTCTTTTATTATTAAAGGCTATTTCTTCTCATTCCATAAAAAAATCAGAAAAAATAATTATAATTAATACACATGAAATCACTTTGCACATTTCCCAATCAATATTTTTAATGGAATTCTTGAAATGTTGAAGTTAGATGGGTTTTTGGTTCAGAAAAATTTTTTTTGATATCTCAAAATAATTCTTTCATCCTGCACTATATTAAAGAGATCCACACACAAATATAAGTGCATGGTACAGACTCATCAAATGCCACTTTGAGTACCTTGCCACTTTGTCTTATTTTATTATGTTTGTGGCTAAGTGATATTTAAGGACAATGCTGTTTTCTGTCTTCTCAAGGGCATTGTTGGAAGGACCTTGACTTAATGATATTGTAAGGTCTGTTCTGCTGCATTTGTGTCATAACTGGGACACTGACATGTTTTTTTCAGCTTTCTGACAGTGTCTTATCTACTCATTGTCAAGATCACTCTTATTCAGTTCATCTGAAAAAAGATGTCATGTTATACCAGTAACATAACAATACATCTGTCAAAATCAGTTGCACTCTGAACAAGAGACACAAAAAAAAGAACTGATAATACTCAGAAATCCACAGTATTTTCTACAATTCATAAGTCAACGATTTTTTTAAGGCAATTACCCTTGAGAGTGCATTTATGTAATAAATGAGAAGCCAGTGAAACCCAATAAAATGTGAAACTATTTTTCAGCTGGTAAGCTGACTTCTTCCAGTCAACAAAATGACATTCTAGTTCACTCATCTTGTGTCATTTGACAAAATTATTACAGTTACTTGTATGCCCAAATATGTATTTCATTGAGATTATCCATCATATTTTATGTGAAATATTTGTATATACCACCCCCAAATTTGTTTTCAACCATTTGATGCAGCTATCTTTTCAAAATCCAGAGGTTTTATTTTTTTCATATTTTGCTAATGTGCTTATAAAGAATTCATTCACCAAGCGCGTATGAATAAACATTGCATTCTGCACAAAGAATAATGTTAACTGAACAATTATTCCTTGTTATATAGCTGAGCGAATGTGCATGGCAAAAACATAACTGTGTCAAATACAAATAATGCGTGTCCTATGCTTATTAGATTACAATAAATTAAGAAAAATTCCAATAAGACGGACTTTAAATGCTGACACATTTGGAGCAATGCAGTTATCTCTGAGTTAATGTATCGCTTAAAGGCAACTATGATAGTAATGATTTTATTTTAGATAAAGACTATTTTTGGAATTAGCTACCAAGAGGATTTTTTCCCATTACAGGTTTAGCCTGTGTTACTTTAGCCTTCTAGTTCATTTTTTTTTCTCTCTCTTTTCCACTATTGTTATTATTACATTATAATGGTCACATTCATCTTCCGTGGCACCTAAAGCTTTTGTGCCTAGAATATTTCAATCAGCAAAATAAGGTAGTGAAAAACATCTAAGACAATTGATGCCTAAAGCAACGACATACCGTTTTATCTCTTAAACTGAGGGCACTTGCCATTTTCTTCTCACTTTTACCTGCTGCCTACTTGCTTCACAGGTACAAAACTATGCAATGCAATGAATTCATCCAATAAAAATTTATTTAGCCCATCATGTTTGAGGTATTGAGCCAGATGCTGGGGTAAGAGAATATTCAACACAAACATGGCCCCTGCCCTCAGGGTGCATATATGGAGTGAAGACAGACAATATTTAGCAAGAGAACAAATAAGTTCACAAAACCATTACAGATTGTAACAGGCATTCTGATCAAGAGGAACAGAAGGCTGGTGTCACTTAAGATAGTTGAGAGAGGGCTCTCAGTTCCCTGGTGTAGAAACCTGATCCTAACCAGTAATTCTGCCACTCTACAGTCTTCAAGTCTGAAAACTCGTCCCCATAAACTAGAATTACTCCTGGAATATTGCATTTGAGAGGCCTAGGCATTTTCCCAACCCTGCCCCTTTCACTGTCATAAAAGAAAGCTCTTAGAATTGCTGAGAAACTACAGTGACAGGAAATAATTTGATGCTCAAGAAGTAGGAGTGAGATGGGCTCACCTTGAAAAAAACGGCCCTGAACGGAAGTGCAGAAGGAGAGGAATTGATCAACTGGCTCAAATCACATCACAGATTTCACACGTATGCAAACACTACCCATCAGGGAAAAATGCTACGTGTAATCCAGAATGTGAGTACATTATCAGTACAGGAAAACTTCAAGTAACATACACGTAATATACAGATGTGGATTCTCATAAAATAAAAAATTCTGGATGATTCTTAACAGTATTATTTTGAATAGAACACTCACTTATGATAACTCACTTTTTAAAAGTCACTTTTATAAAAAGTTTCTTACACAAACGTATCTGATATATAAAAAACATACAATTTTAAACAGTAATCATAAAATACTGCTATGATGCATAAAGTTAATGATATAAAAACCTGAAAAAAAACCTTTTGAGAGAGAGACAGATAGAGAGCATTTGAATTCTACGTATCATCAACACCCAGCTCTCCAAGGCTGCTGGTCGGGGAGACAGGTATATGGTCTCTCTTGAAAGTGATCTTACCACTGTTTAAAAAATTGGAAAAACTGAAAATAAAGCAAAGAAATAACTTCTCATCTTCTCAATGTCATACTGGAGCATTTTCTAACAGGTAAAGATTATTTAATTCTAGGCGAATTAATAATTCTGATTTTACTATTTATTATTGATTAAGGTCAGATTCTGTAACGTTTACATTGTAATTTGTAGATTTTTGCCCAGCAGAGATGCAAATGACTTCTATCTGGTAGAAAATCTATCCTCAACAGTTATGGTTTAATGCCTTTTTGGACAGTAACGCTTGTGTACTTACCTAATAATATTATTCCAACACTCTTTCTTGGATTCCTGTATATACTGAGTCTCCTGAATTTTCTTTGAGCTAGCTTTACCATCCTTCTGATTCCTTCATTAATGAATTAAATACATCTTTGATATGTGCATATTCTATATTTGAATGAGTATCGTGTTTTTATGCTTTTGAAAATTTTACTTTAATATTACTAACTTAAAAAGCACACTTGAACTTCACATCAATGACCAGGAAAGCAATATTTCAAGTCTTAGCTATCACCCGTAATGCTCAGGGAAAATTTATTTTTGATATTCCACAAAGATTCTCAGATTTTTGAAGTCTCATAAAAGCACTGCCAATGCTAACACATTCTCATAAAAGAATAATTCAAGGATATTCATAACAACATTTTTTATATTGAAACTAATCTATAAAAGATCTAATATGAGTGAATAGAATTAATAAAATTAATCCAACTCAATGGTTAGAAACACTAAAGTAAGCATCCAAAATAACATTAATATTTAAATTAATAGTCAATATCACATTTATTCCTATCTTTTGTCAAATACCTTTGGGAAAAGACTATTTTGTTCAGAGCTGAGTTGTATAAATAGGAAAAGCAGAGGTATCAGAGAATTGACTACAGGAAAAATGAGAAATCTGAAGTTAACAAAGTTTGTAAAAAAGACTTACAAAGATGTAGGAAGAGACTTATTGATTGATTGAAAAGAAGAATTATTTTTCTAATTGTATATTTGTTCATGAGTATGTTTATTAACCAAGGTCATATTTTTAATGATTGGATTGTTGAGATTAATAATGTGGCTCTGTCCTACCCTGGCTCACCATGGGGAGGGCATCAACAATTTTCCAGTAACAAGTGGTAAATTGTTCTGACACATTTTTCTCTTTTTAGTCTAGCTCCCTTTTTGGTCATTTGTAATAGTATATATTACAGTTGGCCTAGTGGTTAAGGCGACTAGTCTGTGTGGGTTTGAATTCTCACTCTACCTTGGAAGAGTGGATTAGTTTCTACTATGGTTTGGATGTCCTTTGTCTCTGCCAAAACTCACACTGAAATTTGATCCCCAAAGTGGAGGTGTTGGGAGGTGGCCTGGTGGGAGGTGTTTGGGTCTGGGGGGCACACCCTTCATAAATAGCTGGTTACCCTTCTCTTGGTCATGAGTGAGTTCTCCCTGTCTTTAATGGTCTGGATTTGTTCTCAGGGGACTGGACTAGTTTCCGAGAGAGAAAGTAGGTTGTGACAAAGCAGGCTGCACCCCAGGTTTTGCCTCTTTGCACGTGTCTGCTTCCCCTTTCAGGCTCTCCATCATGTTTTGACCCAGCGCAAAAGCCCTCCCCAGGAGCCCGGCAGATGCAGACGCTGTGCTTCTTGAACTTCCCAGCCTGCAGAACCACCACCTCAATAAATCTCTTTTTTTTAATCAATTACTCAGCCTCAGGTATTCTGTTTTAGCAACACAAAATGGACTAAGACAGTTTCCTATTATTGCTGTAATAAGTACCCATAAACATAGTCACTTAAACACTTCACACATTTATTATCTTACAGTTCTGGAATCCAGGAGTCCTAAAATCAAAGCGTTGACAGGAGCTGCTTTCCTTCTGAAGTCCCTAAAAAATAATCCCTTTCTTTGCCTGTTCTACCTTCTAGAGACGACTTAGCTCATGATACCTTCCTCCCCGTGAGCAGTGTCATAGCGTCTTCAAATCTCTCTCTCTCTATCTCATTTCTGCATTCATAGTCACATCTCCTTCTCTGACTCTGATCCTCCTCCCACTGCCTTCTGACAAGGATTTTTATAATTACATTGAGTCCACCTGGATAAGCCAGAATAATCTCCCCATCACAGGATCCTGAATTACATCTGCAAAGTGCCTTTACATATTTATAGTGTAAATAAATATGTTTACAGTTTAAACATATTTACAGGTTTCAGGGACAAAGATCTTTGATGGGGCATTATTCTGTCACAGCCAAGTTATTTAACCTCTTTGTCCCTGTTTCCTCATCTATAAAATGAGAATAATAACAGTATAGTCTTCATAGGATTGTTGTACGAATGTATATCCATATCCACATAATTTTTAGAAGCTTGCACACAATTAGCAATCAATAAATATTAGAAACTACTAATGCTAACGCTATTATTTATTATTAGAATATTGGGCAGGAAAAGAGGTACAGCAAAAAATAGTTTAATAAATACATTTGGTGTATTTATGACTCTTTAAAAAATAATCAATTTCTGAAGAAATTCACAAGAAACCCTTAATTATCAATGTCATTGTCAGGTTATGCAGCAGGAATGATTTCGAGGCCATCTGTGGGTTCTGTGGCTTTTTCTCTGTCTGTCAGCTCCTCCTGAGCTGACTCACCACAGCCATCATCTGTGACCTGATTCCTCCTCAGTGAATACCTCCATCTCAAATCTTCTCATTTAGAGAAGAATCAAGGAAAGAAGAGAGTGACAGAAATTACAGGCCCTATTACAATTCTCCCTGTGACCCTGGGTATGGTCTGCTTTATTTACACGATGCAGAAATAGAATCTCCCACAGAATTAAGAGCTTTGCAACAGAAAATATTCAAATATCTTTCAGGGAGTTGTGTTGGAAGTAATATTGCTAAAACGTGTCTTCTTTCTTTCTGCCTATAGCACAAATTTATGGAGAGCTTTCTGTGAGGACAGTGGAAGACATAGCAATGCATAAAAACAAAGAACGCTTTCTGTTTTTTCTAAAGAGTTTACAGTCAACTGGAGAAGACACATATCCCTGAGATGCGATTATTCATGTCTGTGCTGAGAGCTTCACTTCTGTATCAGGGCTGGGCCCCGAGTGATTTCTAATATGTGCAGGAGAAGGAGTCGATCCAAAGAGTGTCAACTAAATTGCGGAAATGGTTTACCCTCTTGAGCAGCAAAATGTTCTTCTACCTCTGCATATTTCACATGCAAACACACTGCTCATTGTAAAATAATCCACTCTACCTGTTATCTACTTCTCGCCCCTGCATCCTACGCCTTTTTCAGAAGTTTGAGGTTATTCAAATTTTGAGGGGTTGTCACTTGAAAAAGCAATGCCCTCCCTACCTGCCAAGCAGATTACTAAGAAAAATATCCAAGCACATGATTTCTTAAATTGAGCCCCATTGTTCAGCCATATTATAATCAACTGAGAATAATCTCATTGTATCTCCATAAACATTTAACATCCTGGGCTTGGCCTGATGTCCACCAAATTAGAATGTCTGGAATTCTAACCTGGAACTCAGGAATACAGGTCCCTCAGAAACTCTGAGGCAGATGACAGCATGAAAGGTTGTTTGACAGGAAGAACAAGTAGGTTCCATAAGCCTATTCTCTGAAAATAAATAACCTCACTGCATATTGAATTGTACCATGGAAAATGAATGTTTTATTTATTTATGCTGTGGGTGGTACTTACAGAAAGTTGTGAAGGTAGTAGAGATTTGTCCCTGAAAGATGTTTCAGGGATAAATTGGTTTTGTGAGTTAAACTATGAATCATGGTGTTATTGATGAGACCAGATGACTAAAAAACTTAAAAGAGAAAAATTGGAATAGAAAATTCATGAACTGGAAAACCAACTTTTCAATAATAGAAGATTAATGTTATTTGAAGGTCATAAAAGGGACACTATAGTGTTCTATTAATTCTTTGGGAATCACCCCAAACTATGAATAGATCAACAGTGCTACCTTCGAAGATCAAAGAAAAAAATAATATAGATCTTTCATCAGCTGGAGAAAAGGGCTGTACACCAAACTCTTCCTGGTTAAACAACCAGTCAGCCTTAAACTCCGATCATATTGTTTCTTTGATTGAAAATTATTGCCCATGAATTACTAAACAGAGGTCCAATTTTGACTTCTAAGAAATACAAATCAGACTGACTCACTGTTAAACTATTATGTAGTGAAATATTAAAGCGACAGCATGATGTACGAGCACTTGAGATCCACATTACTGAACTGGGGTTTTAAAGCAATAGAAAGGGGAGAGGCCAAGTGCTCAAGAAATCAAAAGGAAATAGGTTGCACTATTTTTGCATAGTAGCATAAAAGAACACAGAATGATTTAAGGGACTCTTAAGTTTAAAACAACTAAAATTAATACAGTAAAAAGGAAGAAGGCACAGAAATCAAGTGCTGTATAAATCACAGGAAAAAGGTGACTTTACTACCATGGTTTTAAATAGACTGAGTTAAGGTCAGCAACAACACGCCAGGAGGTTATGAGAACAGACATGATTGCTGTCACTTAAATATCAATCCAAATTAACCTTTTAAATAGATTTAAAATTAGTAACATCTACTAAGTCAAGGACACTTGAATGCATCGTTAGAGGATGTAAGTTATATTTCCATCTCTAATATTTATTTGTAACTTTCATAATGTCGCGAAGTCACTTCAATGCTGATTCTCAGTTTCCTCATTTGAAATATGGAGACAATAATTCCAGCCTCTCATCTGACACAAGGATGCTGTAGGGATCGAACACAAGTATCAAAATGCCTTGACATTTATTATTCTGTATGGTATTATTATCATTTTCATAATACCAACATTTGGAATCTCATATGTTTATTTCAAAGATGTCTCTCCTTTGAGCAATTGCTGCTGTGCAAATGTAATACATTGTAATTTTTACATATTTATTATTCAGTTTGCATCATGGCTAATCAGATTTTTTTCTTGATTCAACCACATAACAAAGAGTTATTGAACACTGACTGTGCCAACTGCTACAGTGGGAGTTGGTGTTGTAACAGCAAATACATCTGTCTTCGTGGATCCTCTAATATGAAGGAAGAGACAGCTAGCAAATCCTGCTGTGTGTACAGATATCTTTACAAACTGTAAGGGGAGCGTGAAAGGAAAGGACAGGGTTATAAGAGAGTTTAGAAGAGAACAATTTCAATTAGGTTGGCGATCGAGACAACATCTCTAAGAAAGTGATATTTAAGCTGAGTAGGTGACCCGTGCGTAAACGGGGGTCGGGAAAGAAGGAGAAAGTGGGAAAAGGGAGGAGATGGCTACAGGAGAGAGTGGGGACGTTGGGAGGGGGAAATGCTGCTGAGGGATGGATGGGGAGGGCAGGAAACAAATGGAAGTGGTCCACAGGAAGGTGGACCCTGTGATGGCTGGGTTCCAGGTTTTTTCAGGACAATTCTATTTTGGTTTTATCCTTAGTCCTAGGGTATCACAATTGGTCCTCAGGTGTAGCCTTTATTTCCAAGGCAATGCCCTTGTGACATTTCATTAAAAGCCCAAAGTGTTTAACAAATCCCTCTACAATGGCAGCACTTGAGCTCCAAAGGCGGTCTTTCCAGCACTGGGTACATGTTGAAATCTTTAGACTTTTCAACTCCCAGCTCCTGCTTTTCTCCTAAGCCCCTGGTGTCTCATCTTGAGCATTAAAGTCCAGGAATCAGCCAAGGATTTGAGAGGGGAATGTGTTTGCAAGATGCAGGACCCTCCCTCTCTGACCTCCACCTTTTAAATATTCCCTCCTCCATTTCTAGTCACTCGGGGCAACCTTGAACTCTGACCTCTGTCCCCCTCAGCCTCCTAAACTCTGGCTACATTTCACTTATCCTTAGGAAAAGGCAAGTTAAATGTGGATCTCCTGGAGTTGGCTCTTCTTTTTTCAATAATCAAGTCCTCTCAAGTGTCTGCCTGTTTTTGAGTTGAACTTTAGATCTCTGAAGCAGGTTTTTTAAAATCTATTTTATCCAGCACTTATAATTTTTATGGGCAACAGGTTAGTCCAGTAAAGGCTAACTGATACCGAAAAGCAAATCTTTTTGTGAACTTTGATAGTTACTTTGATCCATTCATTTATTAGGGGGGCAAAATAAACATATTCTAATTCTATTATTTCTTTTTATTTATCATGTGAAATACTTTAAACAGAAATTCCTTCTCCTCTTCTACTTGATTACCTTGAGGTACAGATTACATAAGAAAAGTAGGATAAATGCTTGATGTTCTCTCTTCATTTATTAGTTTTCAAAATGAGGAGTTGGATCCTTAATGTCTCTTATATGTGACCAATGGGGCTTTTAATTTTTATTATTATTATTATCATCATGAACCCATTCACTTAAACATATTTAATTAGTTTCAAAACGTGGCAGTTTTTATCCTTATTGATGCTAAAACATTTCCATTTTCTTGATCAGTGAGAGCCTCTTCAATTGGCCCTGAATTCTTTTGATGTGACCCTGATGGGTTTTCACAGTTTCCTTGTTTTCCAGTCTTATAATAGCTAACCTGATTTTAATTTTAATAGAACTCCACTTATCATCAAATTAGAATCTTAAGACTATAAACTTTGCAAAGAATTAGAAAATGTATCCTCTTAGATTTTATGCCAAGCAGAATCTATCTTCTTTTTAAACTTTGACATAAAATAGGATTTCTCAGCTACTGCATTAGCTGATAAATGGTCTGAATGCAGGAACTGTCTAATTCACTTCAGTCAAGCTTCTAGCAGTTAACACGTGGGAGTTGCTCAGTAAATAGATACAGAATTCAATTATAACTATTCTTTATGGTAAATCTGACAAATTTACTGCTCTTCATTTTTTCCCATAACCAGACATGTACTATGAGAGATCAGTATCCTGAATGGACAGAATACTTTTATCAAGCATTCTTGCAATGTTTTTTTTTCTCACCCAGGTGAATATCCATGCTTCTCATGCTACTTATATTTCTTATTGATATGTTTTCTAAACTAAAATCTACTTACAGTAGCATGTAATTCAAACTTTCCATATTTTTTTACATTATAAAATGTACATTCTCATTTTTAAAAAGTTAGCATGAGTTTTATAATTATTGACATATCCCATTTATTAAATACAACCCACAATCTTCTCTTAAACAGTCTGCAATTAAGCAATTAAACACAATAGTTTGACACTTCTATACATTAGCTCTCGTCCAATCTTGTCACTCAGTTTCCCCTGTGCCCTATTCCTGATCTTTAACAGGTTGAATATGCCACGAGGATGACGGGGAATGCATTCCTGAGGCTCATCAAAGCTCCCCATTCATTCATTCATCTGTCCAGAAAGAAGACTAATGACAGAAAAAGGACATCTGGCTGCAACCCAGTATAGTGAGGGCGTGCTGTGATTAGGGGAAGAACGGTTGTTCTACAAGTGGGTGGAAACATCCTGATCTGAATGTGGGGTATCAGGGAAGTTGTCAAAACCACAGATTTCTATGTGGAGAAAGGAGAATGAGCGAGAGAGTTATCTAGACAAAGGAAGGAAGGCTGGGTATGTGGTGATTGCCATAGACATCACGCAAATACCCTAAGGCTAGAAAAATCATAAACTCATGGCATGTCAAAGAAACCAGAATCAGTTCAGTTTGGCTTGACAGTTAGATGTGCTTATTCTGTTGAGGATGACGAAGAGATGATCGTGGACGGCAAAATGAGGGTGTTTATACAGTAACTAGAGAAAAGGAATTTAGAAATCATACTAAGGACAATTGCCTCAGCAATTCATCTGCAATTAAAGAACATTATCTCCTGTGGTTTAATTGCCACTTCCTAAGGGCATCTCAGATACATTCACTTACACCCAGTTATTTTTCTTCCCCTACCTTTGTTTGCCTTTGTTTATTTTTCTTTGAGACACTCAGTAGAGTACTACTTCTTTATCATCAAACATTTTCTTTCCCTTGCTTTCTTCTACCAGGTATTTCTTTCTGTACATCTCTTCTCTGGATTTATAAACATGTTCACAGTCGCTATGGCCAAGATATCTGAAATGTATACTTTCTCTTTGATCCCATAAAATTTACTTCTATTTCTCTCATTACTCAGGAAACAACTTCAAGTTTACTGACATAAAAGTAGAACATGCTTTTTGATATGGATTTTCCATTCACTTGATGTTCCCTTCATAACAAGTTATTGCTCTAACTCACTAGGGTGGAGGGCAATAAATAAAATTATGTGTGGTTCTCACAATAGCCACTTCTCTGCAATATTCACAAGACTGGCTTGCATCTATAACTTCAGCAAATACATGTATTAGGCACAAGGGGGACCTGTTGTAAAAATGTTTATAATACCTGAAAAATAGAATAAAGGACCTGCTTTTATTATGGTAGGAATGCACTCCCATTTTTCAAGATGTGAGTAGTTGTTCAAACATAGCACTGTATACTTTTAGCATTAATAGTGGTACAATAAGAGGAATCCTTCATGATTTACTACTAATAATGATACTTATATAAGTTTTAATTCTATTATCTTCAACCCAGAGCCCTTCGAGTTCCAGCCTTCCATATTTCAAAGGCACTTGAACTCAATGAGTCAACAATGGGATGAATTATCTCTTTTGTTCCCTTCCAGAACCTATTTATTCTCCAAGGCCCCACCCCAGTAAATGATACCATCTTCCAGATGGTTGTTCAAATATGATAACTCAGTCTCACACACAGTGACTAAGATCTCTCGATTCAGTAGCCTTGGAATGATTCAAATCTGCCGGCCTCCCGCTTTACTGATTGCTGTTCTGTAGTTTGGGGCTCCACTGCCACTTATACAAACAAGAACAAAAACCTCCTAATGAGCTGCTGTTTCCAGATTTAACCCTCCAATTATACCCCTCATTTCAGTCTGAATGATCATACTCAAATACGAACTGACCATTCTACCCATCCTCTTTCTTGTGCTTGACTGGGCTCCACCCCCTCTCCTATTTGGACTATCCTCTCAGCTTCCCATGTGAAAATATCTGCATGTTAGTCTCAAAACCTACTGTTACAAACTTTCTTATACTAAACTCAATTTATCAATCACTCTAACCCTTACACCCTACACTCATGCTACAGTATTTTGCATTTAGTTTGTACAATTTTTCCAACCTTGCACATGCCCATCTTTATAAAGAAAACATACATTATTTTAGAATTTCTCCCTATACCCAATACTTAGTAGAGCTCTCTTTTAGCAAATGCCAAATAAATACTTAAAAGGCGAATACACATATGATTCATGTAGTTGTCAAGAGCACTGGCTTTGGAAAGTGGTAGATCTGATTTTAAACCCTAGATCTAACACAGGTCGTGTAATCCTAGATAAACTTCCTAATTTCTCTAAGATTCACTTTCTTCCATGTCCGGAGATATGAAGCACCACTCTCATGTGTACCACTTGAGTTAATGGTTCAGGCAAAGTCCCCCTAAAAGGGCTTTAACTTGGTGCAGGTGGGAAGATACAGACAGGAGAGACTGGTGGGTTGTATGCAAACCCCTGGGTCGTCCTCAGGCTCAAGAGAGACCTACTTCATTGGGTGTGGATGTCCTGTGGCTGTGATGCAAGAAAGAGACCCTGCCACCCCCACACACCACTTTTCCTTTTTATAGGGATTGAGAGAATGGCCTTGAGCATCTGGAAAAGTTCAATCAGACCTTGGATCTCTGCTACTCAAGGGAGTTGCAGACAAACTCTTGTAGCTTATGCTGATAGCAACTGCAGCCCTACCTTCTGAGGGTGGGAAAGCCTGTGGCCCCAGCTATTTCTATGCTAAGCAACTCAGAGCAAGCTCTATGGCTCATTTGGTAGACAATTCTGCTTGTCTCCTCTCACTCCTGCATAAAACAGCATTATTTGCGGAACTACTTCACTGTATTTTTAGAACTAAATCAGAAAATGCCTGTTCTTTGTAGTCTCTGTTCATATGAACTGTTCAATATGTGATGGCTATATGGTATCATGCTTTAATAAATTATTATTTTGCAAGGCAGATGCTATGAATAAGAGGAGAATGTGAGCGTGACTGTGGTGTAATTAAGGGATTAAAGTTAATTTGATCAAATACTTTCCCATCCGGTACTCACACCCTGCCCATTCTTGGGATATTTTCTGGTTATCTATGAGAATATTTTTTCTATTAGGTTTATTACTTTTTCTCTTTTAATAGTAATTTAAAATTATACAACCATCATTTTACATTGACTCCAGTCATACCATTTTATGATATGTGTTTAAGTTTCAGTTTAAGATCACTTTAGCTTCCAGTACTGCTACTTCAATTATGGGTCCATATGGAAAGAAGACAGACAGTGTGCTTACCCCAACGACAGCAAATGAAGTCACAGCAAAAAAATGTTCCACAGAGTGGCAGATCAAGAAAAGCAGGGGAGATCTGAGTTGTCATTAGTCACACCACAGCAGAGAACTCAAAGGAACCTGACCATAGCAGTCACTACCACATGGACATTACAACTGGCACTTTAGTTTCAAAGAGCAAAACAGCATCAATAGTCTCATTAAGTTAATTTTGAATCTATATCCTAGATTGAATGCATTTCAATCTCATTGTCCATCATATGGCATGAGTTTTGCCAGATTCTCTGATCCAAAGTCAAATAAGATTGATCATCCAGGTTCTACTTTCCAGTATCTTAATTGAGGTAGGATTTTTTTTAAAGGTTGATTTATTCAAATGTGATAATTATGAAGCTAGCAGCTAACACGGAGCAGGTAAGCTGGCTTGCTGAGGCCAAGAAAGTCGGCAGTTAAGCTGGGCAGATGGTGAGAGGCAAGCTGCCCATGGACTCATCTCAGTCATCAAACAGCTGGAGGGAGCGTGAGCATGGGCTTGAGTTCTGGAGTCTGGCAGACCTGGCTGCAGACCCAGCTCTGCTGCCTCCCACCTGGGTGGCTTCAGCAAGTCAACCTCTGTTAGCTTTAGCTTTCTCATTTACAAAGTGGGGAAATGCAGTAGTTACCTACTAATACTTACCTGGGCTACTTTGAGGAACCATAAATTGCTTGGTATAGTACACATAATAAGCACACAAGCAAAATTTCCTATTTCTAGAGTTACAGAAATTAAGGCTATCAATATTAATATTAGTGCTATTGCTATTATTGCTATTAATATTATATTAATACTCTTATTCTATAGGCCTAGAGGGAACAAGTTTGTTGATTATGTCGGATGGTGGAGACAGGTCCTAGGAACGTCGCTGTCTACACAAGGAGACCTATACGATCTGTAGGATGTGGTCTCTCTGTCTGGCACAGTCTACAGAGCTTCAACAAATCACTCGACTTCTTTATGACATGCTTTCCTTTTATGTAGATAAAGCGAGCCAGAATCTAATGGGTCCACATCACAAAGTGATAGATTACACATGAATAAAAGCTTTAGTGGCAAAAAAATAGATGTTTACTAGAGGAAAAATGATGTAGTGAAATTGAACCATCCTGAGTTTCTTCCCAGATTTTTCCATGTACTAGGTTGTGAGGCCCTGGGCAAATTACCCAATCTCTCCAAACCTTAGACTGTTCATCTGTTCACATTAACTAACTCATTGTTCTATAATAAAATAAAAGAGTATCTAACAGGATGATGTGGCTTGAGGTAGACTATTAATAACTCTTAGGTCCCTTTCCCACAATAAGATATAATAAAATGCTTCATTAAGAGGAGACTAAGTGAAATCTGTGGTTTCCATCTTTTTATTTCAAACACATTCTATATTCTAGCAGAGGTCCTCACCTTTTTTATTAATTTATGCTGAGACCATAGCATGTTTAAAAGTGAATTACATGGCATATTATTTTTAGGCTAGAGAAAACATTTTTTTTTATTTCATAACAGATGACTGGTTATATTAAATGGAACACTGTCTCTTCTATTAAATTCAAGGTGCCTAAATGAAACATCATTAAATGTAACCCATGGGGTGAAAGCTCTGTGAAAGCTCTAATATTTGAAAATTAGGATCTAGTCAATAATTTTAGATTTGAATAAATGCATTAACACATGTCTATAAATATGTATCTGTCTCTATATCTAACTATCTATAAAGCGCTTCTATCTCTGAATCATAACAAAATGTTACAGTCAAACACTGAAGTCAATATTGGCATGTGTAGGCACCAAATAAAAGCTTTTTGCAAAAATTATTCTTGTTTTTGTATCTCTTTACATAGCTAAAAAGTCAATTTCAGTTTGCAGTCTGGCTCCTAAAACATCTCCTTTGATATGTGTCAGCGTGTTGGATAAACAAACACTTACTATATGCACATCCAAACACCTCGATTCGCATTCCAATTCTGCCCTTCGGGTTCCATTCTAAAGGGATGAATCGCAGAAATCTGGCTTTGATGGAAGGCTGGAGTCTATAGTACACAACACTGTCTGCATTTGCATTTCCTGAAAAACCCTAGAAGAAAAGGGAAGAAAGGAAATCAATGTATCTGGAGAATATCTGTTTCAATTTGTCACCTATAATGTCTATGAGCAATGTATGATTTGCTTTTATACTGTAAAAGTACTACTTTCTTTAAGAAAATCACATCAGCGTTTAAGTCATAATGTCTCTCCATTCACAGAAGTTATTGCTACCTAAACTTTTCTTTTTATTAAGAGTAGTTTAAATTCCACTATCCCCATTAAACTAACTTTCAACTATGATACCCTCAATAAAGAGTGCTCTGTAAAGCACAGATGAAACTTAAACGTGTGCCATATCTGTGGCCATTAACATTGTGAATAGCACAAAAAAAATGAGAAAATATTCTTCCAGTGTTGAAAAACTATTATCTGAGTCATTGAAGAAGTTTCTCACATCATTGATGAATAGGTAAAGCTATGACATGTTTCAGTTGTTTCACCTTTTTATCTCATTCGTTAACATAAAGTATCACCCAACATTCCAGTTGAAACTACACTCTAATAACAGGTTGTTAAACTTCATCAGTATACTGCCGGATACACAAGTTCAAAATTGTTAAGGGGAACTGGAAACAATAATTTGGAAAGATCTGTAATTAGACCTACAGACTTTAGAACTTGAAAGTTAGAGAGAGCTTGGGAATAATGCTAAACTAGTACAGTTGAATCGCAGATGAGGAAATTTAAGGTCAGAAAGGGGGAAACAAAACCTTGGGTGTTTGCAAAACCATTACACAGTAAAAGCAGAAGCTATGTTTCTTCTGCAATATCATAATGCACCTTCCTAACACATAGCTCACCTGCAAAACCCACATACTACAGCACCCAACTTCTAAGCTGCTTTTATTTTCTCCTACATGACATGCTATAAGACTTTATATATGGAGAAATCAGCATGAAGGAGAAGTTGTTCTCAATAATTTACATTTCATTTTTACTCCTCCTCCTCCTTTTCTTCCTCCTATTCCTTCTTCTCTCCTTCTCTATGTCTTTCTTTCAAAATAAGGGACGCTTCTGCTACACAGGCAGAATCGTGATAGGTCCCTTTACCATGACAGGATCAACAAATAAGTTTAACCTCATGCAGATTACACAAGGCAAAGGCAAATACATTAGGAACACCAGTACCGAGGGAATCTGTTCATTGGCTTGCCTTTCTTTCTAATTTACTCATATCCCTTTACTAGCATTTACCAAAATATTTTCTAATGCATTAAAAAGACGATCAGGTGTTTTATGGCCAAATTAATTTGATTCCCCTTATCAATCAATCCTCTACCTTCTGCTCCCACCCACCCCACCAGTACCCTATACACCCAATTTGCAGGCTCACACACCACAGGCACATCTGTGATGGCACCTCCAAATTATACCCCAAATCTGGGTGTCTCTCTTCATCTCAACTATGACCCCTCCGTTCAGCAAAGATCTCTCACCAGCACTACCTTGATAACCTCTTCCTGGTCTTTTTTATTCCTTTTTCCCTACCACCAGCACCTCCACCCCCACCTCCAATATCTTCCACTGTGAACAGACAGCATGATTTCTAAAGTAGATTAAACTATAGCAACCCCATTGCTTTCTTTACCTCTGAGAACAAAATCCAAACTCTTTATCCAAACACAGACAGTCTTTGGCAACCGTCCTCCATTATGCTTGAACCACACTGGACCTCCTTGAATAAGCCAAGCTCGGTCCTGCTTAGGGCCTCTGCACCAACAGTTGATTCTGCTCTGAATGTTCTTCCGCCAGATCTTTGTACAACCAGCTCCTGCTCTCATTTCAGGGCTTTGCCAACTCTTACCCCTAAGACAGGCCCTTTTTGATCACAGTGTCCAAAGTAGTATACCTGGTACCTCCCCCGTATCATTTGTTCTTATTTTATTTTCTTCATGCGTGCTATCAGATTTCAAATTTATTGCTTTGCCTAGGAAACTTTCCTCAATTTGCTATGAAGAATTTTTTTTTTACCATAACAGTTCATAAAGGAATGTATGAATTTAAGTGTTTCTTTCTCGTTTTAAAAATGATAAAAATTTTATCACATGAACATTTACATCTTCCTTTTAAAAGATTCTGAACTTTAGTGTATGTCACAATGATTTGAGGTGCTTTTGAGAAATCACATTTCCGGGTTCTGCATCTCATGCACTAAATCTGCGAGTGGGGCCCTGGAATTTGCATTTCTAATCCATGCCGTGCTAATTCTGTGCTTTTAGTCTCCGGCTCACTCTCTAAACATTCTTCTGGTTTGTGCATAAATCCTGTCCTAATGGGTACAATGTACACTGTCTAGGTGATGGGCACATTTACAACTTTGACTCAAGCAGAACATAAGCAATCCATGTAACCAAAACATTTGTACCCCCATAATATTCTGAAATTTAAAAAAAAAATTTAAATAAATAAACACATTTTTCTGGTTTGTGGATAAATCCTATCCTTTTTCACGCCCTATTTTATCTCAAAACTTTTCAGAGAGGGTAAAAACTTTAGAAGATTTCATTAGGGCTAACCTCCAAAGAGAGAACTAACTAGTGCCTTAGTCCATTCTAAGACTATTAAAAAGTCTGCTATTAAAAAGTGTCATAAATGAGTAGATCATAAACAACAGAAATTTATTTCTAACAGTTCTGGAGGCTGGGAAGTTCAAGATCAAGGTGCTGGCAGATTCAATGTCTGGTGAGGGCCAATTTCCTGGTTCATAGAATGTCACCTTCTTGCTGCGTTCTCGTATCTTGGAAGGGTGAATAAGCTTCTTTGGGCCTCTTTTATAAGGGAACTAATCCCATTCCCAGGAGATTCCTCTTGACCTAGTCACCTCCCCAAAAGTCCCACTTCCTAACACCGTCTCCTTAGGGGTTAAGATTTCAATGTATGAAGTTTGGCGGGGAAACAAACATTCAGATCATAGCAAGTAGTGGATGAGTTCTATGTTATCAATTTAAATGTCTTCAACATGGAAGTTTGTGGCTCGGTGTCAGACACAGCAGAAATGTATTAGGTAGCTTTAATATTTGCATCAACCCTGTGAAGTAGTTATTTCTGGACCCACTTTACAACTGAGGAAAATGAAAATTATAGAGGTTATGTGCCTAAAGTCACCCAGCTAGCAAGTGGCAGAGGAAGGAATTAATTCCAGGCTTTTCTGACTCCAAAGCCCATAATTTAGCTAAGCCATCAAAAGGCATCACTTCAACAGAACATGAAAGCAAACAACCTACCCTAGAGGAGATTTAATATTTTATCTGAAGCTTTTTTTTCTCCTTTTTATATTAAAAACCTTTTACACATTTGAGAATAATGCAACTTAGGTTATTGCTGACCTGGGACTCAAGCTCTACCAGCTGACTTTTATAGACAAAAAGATTATTCTATTAAATTTTGCATTGTGTCAAAATTATTGGAGCCAAATAAAAATAAATGACAAATGTTCAATAATCAATAAGACTCTTTCATATAAACAGTAACCTCCTGATAGACACAGAATATAAAGAAATACATCATATTATCAAATATATGAAATATCTATAAGTTATCTTGTGTGATAAAAATCAAAAAACATTAATCAATTTTTCTTTTCTTTTAGACTTGATGATTTTCAAACTCAATGAGGCGTTCATAGATGGTTTAGAAATGTATTCTAAGATAATTGATGGAGCTAATGGATTAAAGTTTCTCACAGGATTTTAAGTATTTCCAAAGTGATTCTAAAGTTTATGGAGAAGCATAATAGACATACTTTATTTTTTAAATACTAACCGAGCAACTCATGTATAAAAGCCAGGAAGTATAAAGGGAGTCGCCCATATCGTAATTCACAAAAAGCCCTAAAACATCACTGTAATAAATCAGAAACATGGGACCAGTTATACATAGTTACATAGCAAGCTCTGTGATTATACATAAGTCAATCCAGCCCCAGCCAAAATAAACAGCAGCACCAGCAGAAATTCAACATAACAAACAGACAGGCAAACATGAAAATCCCCTATCCATTACTGACCTCTCTTATGACAAGAATTCCAGTGACCTACGTGTGAACTACACATGACCTACTTCCAAATACAACTCATTTTGACATAGTCAGTGACATGCAGATGCTAAATAAATCATTGCAACATGCTGTCAAATAGAAATCACTTTTTTTATTTTATGATGTCAGGCATAAATCTTTAGTAAGTGTGGCTCCCAAAGGTTGTCTAGTATAGAAAAGCACAAAGGAAAAGCAAAGAAAAATAAGAACTACTTAAAAGCAGGAAATTAGCTAACAGAAGCCCAGATAAAAATAACTTTCAAACATATGTTGAAAAAGATATTGCCACTCTATCTTAAAAAATTGATTTGATCTTGAATGTGAATGTAATTCATTTATTGTAACAGAGAAATAGTAATGAGAATCCAGGAATCAAATTAGAATGTTAAGTTTTGATCTGTGTGTATAATAAACCTAAATTTTAAAAATAAAAGGGAATAGAATTTTACTAATATAAAGTCAGTCTCTACCTCCCTCCAGAAAATATTCAATGCTTTAAAAATATAGTGCAACCTCTGTGGAAAGCAATATGGAGATATCTTAAAGAGATACAAGTAGAAGTACCATTCGATCCAGCAATCCCATTACTGGGCATCTACCCAAAGGAAAAAAAGACATTGTATAAAAAAGACATCTGCACTTGAATGTTTATAGCAGCACAATTCACAAGTGCAAAGATGTGGAAACAACCCAAGTGCCCATCAATACAT